>JAMKCH010038425.1:0-17291 GCA_023653785.1 Ophioderma brevispina | reverse complement strand
AGGTGTTCTGTGCATCTTAGCTGAACGGCACTTTTACTACAACACAAACCATCTCATGACTTGATGGTCTATAGTAACGGAGGACCCATAGAAAAGAACAACTTGGCCGGCGGAACCTGGGCAGCTATGTTTTAAATGAACGCGTGGTAAAAAAGTGATAGCTGCTCTATATTGCATATTTACACCGCTAATTGTATTGTCGAATTTTTAAAAAAAAAAAAAAAATTATCGATGTATATGAGTAGCAGGAACTAAAGATCTTAAATTTGGCCATTATTTTAGTTGGAATTTACCTGCTGGCACAAATGAAATGGTAAGTTCACTACACAGGTTTAATTCCCATACATCATAGGAAACACGTATACACCGCCATGCCATCAAGTAAATTGCATCATCTGTCTTCCCCTGTCCTGCTCTCAATTTAACACATATCGGCAACCCAGTTGGTTACTTAGGTTCCTCTGATTTTGTAGATTTCGTTAAATATAATTCCAAGATTCCAAAATGTGAAAATTTATACGAAAAATCGTCCCCCCATGTTTTTACATGCGACTACCGATGAATTTCAAACTCTCACGAGAAAAAATATATAGCGGGCCTGATGACTTCTATCCAGTGGATCGACGTGCGTAACATGGCAGGTCTCAGTTTGTAGAAGAAGTTGCTATATACTTTTTGTCTTTTGGGGTTTTGCAGGCAGATTTTGCAAAAGGTGAGCATTTATTCTTGAAACGGATGAAAAGAAGTATAGATCGAACAAATCTAGAAAAAAAAGTATAAAGACTTATTGGCCAAGAGATTCCATATTATAGATTACACACATGTGTCGATCCTGTCTTATGGGTTCCACGATCACTATCTAGGGATGATGGTCGTGGACCTATAGGGACAGATCGCCAAAATGTGTAAATTGTCCAGATCGAACCCGTTCATTGGGATCGTTTGCAACGAATCAAAAAAAGTATATGTCGTATCGCACTGAAATGTATATGACATCGTTTGATAAGGATTTTAAAATAGCTTCTCTGGCTTCTTTTGGTGCCATTTGTACTGGGTTATGTCTCATGCCTGACCTCACATGAGACGAATAATAGGGAGGAGACAATGTGACTGGAAGCAAATGATCGGAGCTGCTTGCTGGAAAAGAAAAGTTACCAAAACATTGTTAGTAAATAAAACAGTAATGTTCAGCTATGTAATATTTGTCATACGCAATCAGAACACGTCAATGCGTTCAACACGTGTTTATTGTATGGGATTTAATCTCGAATGCGTATGTAGTTCATTTTCTTACACTGTTAAAAATTTCCGTAAATTAAGAAAACAGATTTTCCGTAAATTTACGGAAAATCTGTTTCAGAAAACAATATGAATAAAAAACAAAAAACATAAAAAATGTTAATTTAAGGAAATATTTCAAAAATTTCTGGCAGCAATATTTCCGGAATTTTTTTTTGGTTCCGTAATTTTAAATTACGGAAAAATTCTGTTAAAATACACATTTTTTTTCCGTAATATGAGACAAATTTCTGTAAAATTACTGTAAAAATTCCGTTAATTGACAGAAATTTCTGTAAATTTACCCTAAAAATTTTTTTTTTTTTTTTTTTTTGTATATGTCGTATCGCAATGTACAATGTATATGACATCGTTTGATAAGGATTTTAAAATAGCTTCTCTGGCTTCTTTTGGTGCCATTTGTACTGGGTTATGTCTCATGCCTGACCTCACATGAGACGAATAATAGGGAGGAGACAATGTGACTGGAAGCAAATGATCGGAGCTGCTTGCTGGAAAAGAAAAGTTACCAAAACATTGTTAGTAAATAAAACAGTAATGTTCAGCTATGTAATATTTGTCATACGCAATCAGAACACGTCAATGCGTTCAACACGTGTTTATTGTATGGGATTTAATCTCGAATGCGTATGTAGTTCATTTTCTTACCTTTTAGTAGGACCGTGAATTTCGATAGGCTAAAGAATCCAACAATTTAATTGGTTGTTACTCAACTTTCAAGGGACTATTAAGATGCCTAAGAAGGCAATTTGAATTCGATATATGATTCCCAAATGTAACTGTATTTCTGTTATAATAAAGAAACTCGCACTTCACACGTTTTGGACTAAAAATATCTAAGGTGTTAGTGAAATGCCTAAAGGTAAAGAGTTTCATTTTTCCCTATGTATTTTTCATGTATCATTTATACGAACCGAGTCATTAAAGGATACATATTTACGAACATGGTGATATGTCCTGATGCAAACATTTCAACAGCCACTTACATGTTAGAGGATGTGGCTCGATGTTAGGAATTTTGTATGCTCAATAAGTAACAGAAAAGTAAGTATCGTAAAGGTAGGTGATCCGATCATGGTCCGATTTTTTGTGACGTCTGCAAGAGGGCACATAAGGATTGCTTTGGTAAATATGCCTGTGTGTCTGTGGTAACTTGTGTTGACCCAAATGTTAACCCTAAACATAATTGCCTGCTGTTTCCACATATTGCAATTGGTTATTGATCCACATGTTGATGACCTCATGTGACCTTGATGACCTCATGTGACCTTTGTTCCCAATCATAAACCGCGACGGCAGACGGCACATGCGTTCGTAAAAGCTGTGTTTTTCATATGATGTTTGATTACGAATTTTTAGGTATTTTACCATTTAAAGCCAGTATTAGCGAATTCTTCAAAAAACATAGACACCCCAGAGTCAATTTTAGCACTGTTGTATTGGAAATTATTGTAATAAAAACTCTGAAAGTGGCTAAGTTTATAACATACTGTATTTGTCAAAAACGACGATTTATATGCATTGTTTACTCATAATGCTGTAGTCTGACATAAGAGTCTGCGCAAAATATGTTGATGGTTTTTAGGCAACATTGACCTGCTGATTCATTAAACTTTTAAGTTTACCGTAACTTTAATCAACAAATGTGTCTATTACATGGATAGCGTATACTCGAACTCATTAACATTAAAACCACAAATACAACAGACCGGTCAAACAAGGTGCATACCGTGGAAATCAACTCCATCGTGTGTTTTCTTGTGTTAAATGCCATTTCTGCGTCGCCTGCTGAATTAATGTTGCCGGAATCATTCATTATAAAATCCTTCTGTTTACCCACAAACGCGCTGATTTGGGCTTAATAATTTCATGTGAGCGCTAATGTATATACAAGCTTTACCACTATGCATAAATATCAATTTTGAAAAACGAAGAGGGCGCACTATTATTCAAATGCGCCAGTGTCTCTTTAATTTTGGTCCTTCTGAATCTGGAACTAATGAATAGATATATTCATCTCAGTATGCAAATTAGCAATAAAGTTAGCTATCTAATAGTTAATATGAAATCAATTTTGGGGTATTTCTTAATGCTAATTATCGTGTAATACACACTGGCCAAAAGTATTGCAACATTCAGAAAACGAAATTCATAATCACCAATTGATTTCAAATTAGACCATGGATTCTTGACCACTCAATACGTATTTAAATTCCAAAGTTGTGTTTTTCATACAGGTGTTATTCTCCAAAATCCAAGAGGGTGAAAAAAACGTTTGATTTGATTGTCACGTACCCTAAATATGGCGGATAAAAGGAACAGCAAACGATAACTTGTCGATTGCACTCCAGAAGGAATACAGACATAGACACAAAAGATATGGCTTCAAAACAGCCACTTAATGGATTGTACGGGTTCATTAGGGTTCACTTTAAATGTTTATGGTAGAAAATCATAGTGGTTGTGTGGACCGGAAACGAGATAAAGTCAATGGAAGACAGTGGTCTTCGAAAAAATCGAGAAATTCAGAGACACCCGAAATGCAATTCGAATGATAAATCACGTGGTTTACGTAAATCATGTCTAACTACGCGTTCACATTGCATGACAAACAACACAATGCCAACGGTGCGTTTAAAAAGTTGTTTTCAAGTTATCAATGGACCTCTTTCTTGCCATTAAATTTTCCGAGCCCAACGGTGATGAACGTGCTCCCATCTTTTATTGACATTATCTCATTTCCGGTCCATACAACAATACCAAATTTTCATTTAGAGTAGACTCTGACAAACTCATAAAGTTCATTAAGCGACTATTTGGCAGTCATTTTTGACGTTCCTTTGCCTCAATTCCTTCTGGAGTACAATCGGCAAGTTATCATTAGCCAGCTCCTTTAACCCGTGTTTACACGCCATGATAATCAAATCAAACGTTTGTCCAACTACTTTGACAATAATTACTTAATGTGTAGTCAAGAACTCCTGGTAAAATATTAAATCAATTTCTGAATATAAATTGCTTTTCTGCATGTTGCAATACTTTTTACTTTTGGCCAGTGTGTGTACTATTCCAATAATTAGAATTTATGATAAGTACCCGTAAAGGGCGCTTTTTCAAAATGGCTGCCAAAATTCTGTATAATAGCCTTTTTGGAACCGTTATCAATTAATTATTATTGAATACAAGTATATATCAATGTGAAGATGTTTGAAGGTATTTGTTTACATTTTCAAGAATGCTGAACAATATTATTTTGGTCCAACCTCTGAAAAAAGTGGGGAACTCTGGCTAGAGGGCGTTTTTCAAAATGGCCGCCAAAATTCCAGAAAATGGTATATTTAAGCTAGAAACAGGTATCTGAGAATCTAAATGCTCTCTATTATATAATGATATTTAAATAATTAGGATTTATGATAGGTACCTTTAGAGGGCGCTTTTTCAAAATGGTCGCCAAAATTCCAGAAAATTGCATATTAAGGCTAAAAACAGCCATCTAAGAGTCCAAATGAAATCAAATTTCGGTGTTTCCCAATGCTAGTTATTGTATTATGCTATTCCTAATATTAGAATTTATGATAAGTACCCCTAGAGGGTGCTTTTTTAAAATGGCTTCCAAAATTCTATATAATAGCGTTTTTTTACATTTTCAAGGATGCTGAACAAGATTTTTCAAAATGACTGCCTTTTTTTTCAAGAAAAGACGGGTCCTGAACGGAACTGAATCTAGTCTGAAATCAATCTCGAGGGGAGAAAATGTTATTTATGCCGAAATCAAAATAACTCAACCTTTTAATTAACACAAGCTTGTTTCTATCTCGAAACTCGCTCCAATGGATCATGCTTTTGCATATGCATTACCTCTGCATATGTTAAGTTTATTTGGTTCGATCCTTAGCTCTACTATATACATTGTATATACACCTGTAGAAACTAAGTAAGGTCATGTTATCAACATCGTGCTCACGTTTCGTGAACTAAATTCATTAATGCTAATTCAATCACGAGAAGCATTTTCCAATATGAAACTCGCTCTCATGGCTCATGCCATTGTACCGTGCTTCAATTAATCTGTAGATGCTAAGTATAAGCCCAAGTAAGGTCACGTTTTTAACATCGTGCTCGCACAGATCTTTTATTATTACTCAACTCCTGCATGTAAGCTTGAAACTCGCTCCCTTGGATCGTGTAACTGGTATCATGCTTGAACTTAGCACGATTTATGATCATTCCGTTGGAATTCTGGTACTACTAACCTCTCTGTACCTATTAGTACTGCTACGTAGTTCGATATCCCGTTCACGCATTGAAAGCTGTCCCTTAAAGTATAGCCTATCATCATGCCTTAACTTGGCATAAACTGTTCAAACGTACGATGCTTTTATCTCAAGACTCCGGAAAGAGGAGGCAATGAGCCAAGCTGAAGGTGACGTGCAAGTTTTATGCCGTCCCGTAGAATGTTTAATATTCTCAATCTAAGCAATAATAATTTATACCCCAGAGGTTAGCACAAACCACTCTGATAGGCAGGTTAGACATCCACTGCCAACTTCATATAATCAACACGACATCAATTGGAAGGGTAGGAGCTCCACAACCAACACTCATACATAGACACACACAAGTGCACCTTTGCGCACAAGGGGAGTTGAAATCCAATCTTATCATAACGGTCAGCATATATCATCCTTCTCACCCAGAGGTTAGCACAAACCACTCTGAAAGGCAGGGTAGACATCCACAGGCAACTTCATATAATCAACATAACATCAATTGGAAGGTTAGGAGATCCACAACCAACACTCATACAAAAACACACACACCTGTGCACCTTTGGCACAAGGGGAATTGAAATTCAATCTTATCTCAACGGTTATCATATACCATCCTTCTCACAAAACGCACACACACACACACTGAGCACAGTGGGGAGTTCGAGCACAATAAAGAGCAATATAATAATAACAGGAGGGGTAGAAAATCCACGACTTATCTAATACTTAATATGCCAATGTCTCTATTTGTTAGCACAGTTTAACTCAGATGGGTAGACTAGCCACATCTCGAAACGGTAGAGTACCACAAGTATCCGTAAACCTTCAGTTTACTAATCGTAAGATGAATCATAACTCAATTGTAGGAATTTTGCAAATAATATCTATTTAGCTATAAGTGTACTTTGTCAAATCAGATTGGTAGTTGACGCCACATCTAGGAAAGGTAGTAAGCCACAAGCAGTCCCTTAGTTTATGTTATCATGATTAGAATCCTGTAATTTGCATTAATTTGCAAGTTTAAGTATATCAAAAGGCCCAAAAGGCAATAGGAGGTTAAAATGAGCAAAACCTATACCAAACCCCCAATTGCAAACAAGTTCCTTATCCAAAGGAACTTGCTACAACCCCCCTCCCCCCAGCTGAAAGGGCAACCTGACGCAGAGTTAAAGGCAAAGGATTGGATTCATTATTCGAGAAAAAGTTGCACATCGAAACAAATAGCGACCAAACACAACACACACCCAAATACTGATGATAAAATTGGAACCGGTCAGTGTGATGGCGACAATGCTAATGTTCATTTGTAGGCTGATTTGACATGCCTATGCAATGTATGTGCCAGGTCTTGTATATTATTTGTGAAGATGAAGTAAAATTTCAGCGCAGCTAAAAGCACCCCCTTGCACTGCACCTCAAATGCCAATCTTATGGTTAGAATCAAAAAAAAGGGGGGGGGGCAATCCACAAGGCTTACCTAACACACCCTTTCCTCCTGTACTATGTATATCCTGGAATCCATACTTATGGAGGACCCTCGTTCGTCTGCGCCTCGAATAAGCATTAAAGACTTGGAACCCACATACAACAACCTTAGAGTGCAAGCTCAAGCAGGAGCACTATTTGTGTTTGCAGATTATCGCAGGACGACCAGTGTTTCGCCACTCATTCAAACAACCTGGATGGGAGTCTCTTCATGTCAGACGTCTTCTGGCACAACACGTAATGTTCTTCAAAACTCACCACCAACTTGTCAATATCCAGTTCCCACATGTGTTGTTACAGCTACATACATCTCAAGAAATGATCATCAACTTACGTACCAGATCCCAACTACAACTACAGAACCCTATAAGTTTGCCTACTCCTAAAGGTCCATACCTGTTTGGAATAATCTTCCCGCTCAAGTGGTCACCCTTTCTACTGCCTCGGCCTTTAGAGAAGCAGCCCTACCAGCCCTCAGAGATATGCCTCCTCCGTCTGGCGGCAAATTGATGTAACCATTCCTGCCTCCTGTATATAGTGCACCTTTTGTTCTGTTTTGACTGTTTTGTTGAGATTTACTTCCAATTACTTAAAATCTACTTTTTACATGTACCCTGAGGATGGACTTCATCCTAGTTTAGCTCAATGAGCTGCAACTAAGGATCATCATACCAAGTACCAAGTACCAGATACCCCTAACCAAAACGCAGAATATTTGAAACCGTGCAACCCCTATTACGTCAAAAGCCGTGCTTCCGCACATTCATTACTCTCCTGAAGCTTACCAAGTTCTCATTCGCAAAGCTTCCAACATAATACTCTTCCTTACCCACATGATTGATGGCAATATCACTTCAAAATAAGACCTATAGGTACAATATCAGCATGAACGTTCATATCCCAGGAATACCAAGCGCCGACACCCAGTCCTACCCGTACAAACCCTTAAGACATGCCAACATCAGTATCATGGAGAACGGCGACCACATCACATAACCCTCGAGCTTGCATCTTATAACAATCTAACGCGCGTCACGCCTAGGCCCAGTCCCGATAGACTTGAACATGTTGAATGAATAAGCATAACACCAACGCAACCTAACGGCGGGTGCCAAACACTAGTCACCACAAAGACAAGACTATTACACAAAATTCTATAATCTTTACTCCCTACCTAGAAACAATTCACTTACGCACGCCAAAAACCTAGTTTAAACACGAAAAACCCACTACTTAATTAGATAAAACAGGAATCCTCAAACGGAATAGAACACACGCTCAAGAATCTGCATGAAATCTGTAGCTTATGAATCGCCGGCCATACAAGCGCAATAAAAATATGCTACGTCATCAACCGTTATGGCGTTATACTGCATAAACTATTAGCTAAAGGGTAGCTTCAGTATCGAATTTGGTTGCGCTAATACTATCAATATCGTCAACCTCTTTAGGCATTTGTACACCGTGTCGCTCACCTGGTTAAAGCTAGAAGTCAATGCAAATAAACTATGCAAGTGAAAGTGTCACACAGCTAGCTTACCACCAAACAAGAATAAAATACCGATTTCGAATCCAGCCCCTTCACATCGACACGCATACAAGCACCTAACGACTCCAAACTCTGCCGAAATGACAAGAAATGGAATTCCTGCCCTTATTAGCCGACTATGGTACCCACAATCTTCGAGAAACAAGATGGCAGGAGAAAGAACGATGAGTTTCAAAACTGCGATTAATCCAAGCACACGTTTATTTAATCGGAGAAGTAAAATCGACACCTAATCAAACCAAGAATGAACACGACAGGATCTTGCATTCCCCACAACAAACTACGATTTACTACGACTTTTAAAGCGCTCGAAGCATCTCAGGATCTCTCAAATAGTTTGCCAAGTCCCACCACGAACACTACCACAGAACCTCATTTCCTCATTCAATTCAAGAAAGCACTCAAAACTCATCTTATGTCATCAACTTTCTTGTAAACAATAGTTGTCTTATTATTTATTATGATGGTTTAACAATTGATTCACCCTTGTTGCATATTTTATTTTTTGTTCTTTGTGTATAGCGTCATGAGCGCCATTGTTTTGGCGGGTTTGTGCGCTATATAAATCTCCATTATTATTATTATTATTATTATTATTGTTATTGTTATCCCAATTACTCCCGCAACACTTGACATCGCGAATATCATAAGTGTGAATGTGCGTAGGTGTATAAATGTGTACATGCGAATGTGTTTGTGTATTGCGTGTCCATGAGCTCTTATAAAACACGTGCTATCTAGTACAGCTGTTAAGCAGATGGATTGTGCACTTTGTGATAAAAGCATGAAATTTTCCACAGAGATAAATGTGCCCATATGCAATAATTTTACGATATGTGCCCAGTTGTACCTGTCCTAGTATGGCCTGGAGAGGGCGTTTTCAAAATGGACCCCAAAATAGCCTAAAATGACAAATTTTTTTTTTTTTTTTTTTTCACCATTGTTCTCCGGATGTAAACGCTTCTACCTTTCCTCCGTAGAACCAACCGTTCTTTCATCTAGTCAACCATCGGGCCGTTGTCTACCATCTTTAACCGTTCATTCTCCGTCTTCCTACCAGTCTAGTCAAGCGTCTAGCCGTTGTCGTGCTTTCAGAAATGTTCCTCCTCTCCCGTTCACTCATCTCGTACCAGAAAGGTGAAGATTCCGTGTTCTGTTCTTCTACACGCCGCTCGACTTCCAGAGGTTGTAGTTTAGTATGCAAGTCTTCGGAGAGAGATTCCTGTGATAGTAGTTGGCGTTCTCCGTACAGAGATAGCTCTATCGTTAAGAATTCTTTCTCCACTCCGCCTAGATAGTACAGCTGTTAAGCAGATGGATTGTGCACTTTGTGATAAAAGCATGAAATTTTCCACAGAGATAAATGTGCCCATATGCAATAATTTTACGATATGTGCCCAGTTGTACCTGTCCTAGTATGGCCTGGAGAGGGCGTTTTCAAAATGGACCCCAAAATAGCCTAAAATGACAAAGTACACCTGAAAAGATGACATTTTCAGATGATATTGATGTATTTTTGATCAATCTGCTCGATCTGGTAATGTCTTCAGTTTCACTGATACATTCATAAGAGGGTGCTTTTCAAAATGGCCGCCAAAATCCCAATATTCAAGCCACAGAAGTGGGCGCTGTGAGTGCAAACTCTATCGCTACACAGATTGTCCAAAATTGTAATTTTCACATCCAGACCATGACTTCTTATGCTATGGATGCATCAATCCCATCATTGCCTAGGGGGACCACTCAAACCATCCAGTGACATACCGAGGCAGTTGATCCAGAATGGGCAAAATTCCCAAGTCGTCCCGCCAGAGGCGATATGCTCTAATCCTGACAAAATGCTTGACGAAAATTGCCAAATTTTCATTAATTTTGCCAAAGTTTACGTTGAAATTGGTCGAAATTCCCCGAAGAAGAGTGATAAAAATACATATTTTGGTCCATATCGTCCCACTTTTTTGAACCAGAGCCCCTTTTTCCCCCTGCCCCGGTCGGTACACCACTGAAACCTTCGATGAAGTCATCACCATCCAGAAAAATGCAGTAAAAGGGTGTCATTTTCATCATAGGGGACTTCACGCACGGGATGCATTAAGGTCTCCCCATTTCTTTAGGTACCCGTTTATCTGTCTAGGCCTACATGTCAGTATTTAGGGGTGTAATTTCATAGTGGTCATTGGACTCATTTCTCTGTTTAAGCGCAACAAACAAGCAACATAAATGGGAAACAGTATTTTTAAGCGTCATTATCTCAGTTATTGCACTAGTCAAGTGCATGTTGGTATTAAATGGCTACACGAGGTATTCCTGTGTTTAGATGTCTATTTAGGTGTCATACATCAGTAAAAGTTAATTTCAGAATGTTAGTTCAGGGATTAGGGCATCTTTTTTGCAACAGGAAGGTGAAAAGGGTCTCCTTTTTACTGACATGGCCCAGGCAGCATTGATCCTAGCTACCTTATGAACATGATGACTTCTGTCATGGCCGATCAACCATAGACCAGGCGACTTTACTTACACAGAGCAGCAAGGACTGCTTGGAGGCAAATGAGAAGGGTGGCAATGTCCTTGCAGACGATGGCGGCCAAGCCTCATTCAATATAGCAACTCACTCAAAATATCAAAAGAATTTACACAATACGGGTCCGCTCCGTGATTTTTGAAAAGTGGAAAAAATGCAGTTAAGGGACGTTAGGATATGGGAATTGTCACTTAATTGGTTTGTTTCACCTCATTGCACAACTCAACGCCACACCTCTGGAGTAAGCCACAGCATCCTTGATGCTCTCGTTTTCATTTTTAATATTCAGGTTTTATTTCTTTAAATTAATTTGTATTACTTTTTAGTTTTGATATTTTGTCATATATTTTGCCCATTTTAAATGCTTATTTTATTGTTTCATTAATTTTTGTTCGTATTCAATATTTTTATTTCTTAATTGCTTTTTAAACTTTTAATTACTTACTAACGTTGTTCGTATTTATGCTCAAGTTTCATTGTTTATTTATTATTACTGATTTTATTTTAATTAGTATTTTAATAATACCACGCCACATCTTTCCTGAACAAACCCCTTGCTTTTCGTATTTTATCAACGTGTAGTTTTGTTATTTTTTCATATGCTTCCAAATAATTTTAGAATTGTCTTTTTTTATTTTTTTTTTTTTTTTTAATATTTGCTTATTTTTTAATGTTTTATAAATAAATTTAATTGGAGTTAAGGTGTTAATGTACAATTTTGTTTCACACCAACTTCCAAATGTCTTTTTTAATTACTTTAATTATGGAAACACTCGTAACACAGATGAGTTTTACGTTAGACATTGTAAAACCATTTGTTTTCATCAAGAGGAATAAGAACAATGGGCCAACAATACTGGAATGAATTTTAACCGAATATTAAGTGTTCTAAAAACATGTATGCATTTAAAAAGCAGAAAAGCATCATCATATGCTGATATCGTATACCTAGATCTAACTTTAATTTTGTTGCAGTGTTTGGTTTGATTCATTAACTGGGTCATAATAAGCTACCTAAACTTTTTGTTGCAACATTTTTTGTAGTTTTATTTTTGTAATTATTTATATTACTTTTATGAACGGAGGTGCCATCGTCTGGCCAACTTTGGCCTTTTGGTCACCTCCGCTATATAATTGTATTATTTTTCTCACTTCCTTTGTATTGTACTCATTATAAATGTCGATGATATGGAAATAAGAAGAAATTTATCAATTTATCTTTATTATTTTAAAGATTTTTATTTTTATTGGTTCATTTTCATTTTAAGTACCTTGTTTATTGATGTATTTTCATTTAGTTGCATTTTTTGTTATTTTTTACATTTATTTTTGTTTATTAACTTTTTTATTAATTTTTATTTTTAATTAATTTGCTTATATTATTTTATGTATTTTTAATTAATTTTAATTTAATAATGTTTTTCTTTTAAATTCTTATTTGTTATTTGTCTTTTCTTTTTTGTCTTTTAGCATTTTCTTTATTTTCACTCATTATTCAATTAATTCTTTTGAATTTTTTATTTTGTATTTTATTTATGTTCTTTTGTTTCCATTTTGTTTCATTTACTTATTATTCCCAACTTCGTGATTCACTTTAAGCTGTGTAGGTTGTTAAAAAAGAAAAAAGGGCGGGGAAAAGGAGAAAAAAGCAAAATAACGGCACATCTTTTCTGGTAACAAACAGCTCAAACAAGAACAAAACTAAATAACAACAATAATAACAACAATAAAAAAATCAAACTACTTTTGACCGATTTCGAACCCTGGACCAACGGGGGAAAATAATACATATGTGCGTAAGCGCCTTAGACCGCTGTGCCACTAAGGGACTTGTTATGTGTAATCTGATCCATTGGTCACAAGCTTATGGAAGACAGATTGACACGACCACTGATAGCCAGAGAAGATAATATTTACCGAGAATAAAAGTGAACCAAATTACTCAAACACTACATCATGAACTATTTTGTTCCTATAGCCTATAAAAGAAAAAAAAACATTACATATCTCTAATGGATAATTTCACCATCAGTGGAAAATTATACAGGCCTTTTATTTCCGCAAATACGACACATCACCATCGTACTAATGTAACCCCTATTACGAACATGGACTATTCCACATGGCACAGTTCGCTGGAGGACGAAAACAAAACACCCAATTTCTGGAACCAACTTGCCATCACAAATCGTCCAAAATTCCACCTTTTTTTCTATTCCAAAAAAACAAACAGCCTTTCGGCCCTGGAGAAGACTTCACACATAACATATCCAATTTCTAGCTCTAAACACCACTCCCTACAACCAAAACGGTTGACGAAGTTTCAAATTTTTCTCACAATGCAAAGGGCAGAACCTACCCCCAATACGGCCCACTTACTGTCTTCTGCCGGCACATGTTTGAGGATTTTCAAAAGTAATAAAACCAATTCCAATATACATACTAACGTCTGATAATTAAGTGAACACTTTACTATTCAATTTATTACCCTTTCCCCCGGACCCGGCAAGGCACATTCACGGCCTCACGCACGAGGGACTTTAGGGATAAAGATCGGCAATTACTGACCTCCCGTCGGCAAACATTTTGGGCCATGAGCTGATATTCGGGTTGCATTTCATTCATTCATCCAAAATTATTGATTAGTGCTTATGATGTCCTTGGTCAAATCCTGTATTAAAATTGTAATTGCCCAATACTTAACTTTTGCTACTTCGTCGTCGTTTTCCTAATAAAGGTTGGTGCAACATGATTTAAATCTCGTGGCATAGGGTGCCTCTGCAGCATGACTGCGGTGTCTCAATTTGTTCCATTTCTGCCTGGCTCCGAGCCATCTACTATGTAATGGGAATAGACGGTTTGCTTCCTCCTCCCTCCCTTTTCAAAACGCAAAAACTAGCGCAGTTTTCCCCAATACGCCTGTCACCGCAAACCATGTTCGGTGCAAGTTTGTCTGTACTCATAAGTGTTTTCATAGACTTTGTCGCGCTGATCGAGTTTTAAAAAATCCCTAGGTTCCTTTGTAGAATTCGTCATAGTTGCTATGGCTTGCGTTACGCTCCGATACAGCCCACCGCCGATGTGACGTTGTGTTAACGCCTTGATGAAGAAGAGAAGCAGGAGTAGGAAGGTCGTCAGAAAATTGCCCACACATAACTCCGCCTCCGGAACACGTACTCGCGGGTTCGAAACCAACTACGACGGTAGGCAATACAGTAAACGTACACGTGAGACGAAAAAGCACCGCTTCTGGCAAACAACACCCACCGGGTCCCCCCAAAGCAGTAGTACCACTACTACTACTGGCCGCGAAAGAAATAGTTTCACAAAGTAACAATGCTGTGAAAACGCTGGGGGGGGGGGGCTGATGAGACCCAACCACGTCGTTTTTCACTGTTTGGTACTAGCCATAATAAACCCTGTATCGTACTAATTATTTGATCTTAATAAAATGGAAGAACTTACGGGTGGCAACGGTTTTGCCATATTTATCGAGTATAGCGATTGTTCTAGCATAGCAGGTTGTGTGCCACTGTGGATTTTGCGGCAATACCCGAGTGGAATTCCATTCAAGGTAATTCACCTAAAGTAATCCAGAATAGTCATAGTCTAATATTAAGTAATAGTTAAAAAAACATGAATAATATTTTAAATTGTGAGAAGTGGTGCCAATTGACCACTGCAATGTAATCTGATTTGACCTTGATGGCCCACCACGCAATCAATATAGTATTAAGATAAGATTCTGAGTTATAGCTTAGTAGTAAATAAACAGAAATAATATCAATTTATTTATCAATACAGTAGCATCTGCAGTACCAGAATCTTACTAGCAATAATAACATGATCAATAAGCAAGGTATTGCAATGTCATTAGGAGTAGAACAAATCTTTGGGGACTATTCAGGTACGCTGATAGCTTTACATTTGCATCTACATATTTTGCAGGTTCCCTTAATGCCCGTTATACCACTTGTAAGTCTCTTGTGCAACATTATTCTGATGGTGAGATTTCGAACCCCTTAGCGGGGTGGAGCTGACCATTTGGACTGCAATAGGTAGTTTTTGTCTCAGCTAATGAAGAAAGTAGTAATTGGACTGGAAAATGACTCGTTCACTGTATTATCACGTGCTATATCATCATCTGAGGTTAGTAGAATATTCTTTTTCTACTTGAAACACAAAATCCTTCTCCAGCTCCCCCTTGGAAATGTACTCTCCGCTACGTTGCAAATTATACTACTTTAGTTCTTGGGAGTACCTTTAGAGCTCTGGCCGCCTGTAAGTCTGAGGAGTGCGGTTCCCTTCACTTTTCGAAAAAAAGTAGGTCACAAGTGGCCCATATTATGGCAAGAAACATTAGGGTTCGCTTACTGCAACGTGTTGCCTTCGAAAGCCAAAACAAGTAAAGTTTTAAGCACGCGTTGTCTTTCAATGTACCAGAAAGACGCGTTGCTTTCCTTCCTTGGCGTGTTGCTTTTTGTCGTACAGCTGTTAAGCAATGGATTGTGCATTTTGTGATCAAGCAATGAAATTTTCCACAGAGATAAAATGTGCCCATATGCTAATTTACGATTTGTTGCCCAGTTGTACCTGTCCTAATATGTCCTGGAGGGGCGGTTTTTCAAAATGGCCCCCAAAATAGCCTAAAAAAATGACAAAGTAACCTGAAAATATGACATTTCAGATGATATTGCTGTATTTTTGATCAATCTGCTTCGGACTGGTAATGTCTGCAGTTTCACTGATACATTCATAAGAGGGCTGCTTTTCAAAATGGCTGCCAAGATCCCAATATTCAAGCCACATATGTGGCGCTGTGAGTGCCAAACTCTAATCGCCTATATACAGATTGTCCCCAAATTGTAATTTTCACATTCCAGCCATGAAGACTTCTTATGCTATGGATGCATCAATCCCACTCATTGCCTAGAGGGACCACTCAAACCATCCAGTGACATAACCGAGGCCTTTGATCCAGATGGGCAAAATTTTCCAAGTCGTCCCGCCAGAAGTGATAATGCGCTGGATCCTGACAAATGCTTGACGAACATTGCTAAATTTTCATTAAAGGCCGACTCAAGATTTCCTGAGGAGTGCGCCCTCATTTTCCAAAAAATCATGTTTTTGGCATTCCATAATGCTTGTGCCATATACGAATCACTGTATGGAAATTGCTAAGATTAAATCGAATTCCTCCTTCATATAGAAAATCACAATTTGTTATAGAATCCCGGATCCGGATTTTTGTAATACCCAGTAAATCCTATGGGACGTAATACTACACATAATGTGTTACTGCATCAAAACGAAAAATCCCGATTCACCTCAAATTTCGTATTGTGGTCTTTTAGGTTACTGACTTATTTCAGTTGACTATTTTTCTTGAATTAACACACACAAAATAATATTTTCGAAATCGCTGATTCAGACTTTAATTTTGACAAAGTTTACGTTGAAATTGGTCGAATTTCACCCGAAGAAGAGTGTAAAATACTATTTTGGTCCATTCGTCCCACGTTTTTTAGAACCAGAGCCTCTTTTTCCCCCCTGCCCCCCTGTCGGTACACCCCTGAAAACCATCGATGAATTCCTCACTCATCCAGAAAAATGCAGTAAAATGGTGTCATGTTCATCATAGGGGACTTTCACGCACAGGATGCATTAAGGTCTCTCCATTTCTTTAGGTACCACATTTATCCGTCTAGGGCTGACATGGCAGTGTTTTAGGGGTGTAATTTCATAGTGGTCATTTGAACTGCATTTCTTCTGTTTTAAGCGTAACAAACACAAACATAAATGTGGAACATTATTTTTAAGTCGTCATTCTCTCAGTTATTGGCACTAGTGCATGCATGTTGGTATTAAATGGCTACACGAGTGTAATTCCCTGTGTTTAGCAATGTCCTATTTATGTGTCATACCTCAGTAAAAGTTAATTTCACAATGTTAGTTCAGGGATTAGGGCTCTTTTTTGCAACAGGACGTTGAAAATGGTCTCCTTTTAACTGACATGTCCGGGCAAGCTTGATCCTAGCTACCTTATAACATGAATCTTTCTGATCCATTGCCGAATCACCATAGACCAGGCGACTTTACTTACACAGAGCCAGCAAGGACTGCATTGGATGTCAATGAGAGGGGGTGGAATTCCTTGCAGACGATG
>JAMKCH010038424.1:0-13814 GCA_023653785.1 Ophioderma brevispina | reverse complement strand
TCAACTTACTCGAAACAAAATTTCTAACATAACTTCAAATAATCATAGGTTAACTGTCAACTCAAAAAATTCAAAAATACCTGAACCTATTTGCACCCAATATATGAAAAAAAATAATAAACAACAATTTAAATCAAAAAAGTAGACCTGCCTCTGGTGCAGAACTCACGTGAGTGAAACAACACCCGAAAACGCTATGACTGTTAAGCTAACAAGTAACATCTGAATTACCGCCCGTGAAGAAAATCAATATGTTCTAATTCAAACCCGGTTGTTCAACCGAACATATTGGATATTTTCTTCCTCTAACCAATGCAGCCACAAATAATACACACAAAAACACTATGAACACTGGGTTGGCCAGTGTTATTTTAGCAACCAGACCACAGAACCCTTAACGCTATGAGGTTAAAGAAGGCCGATTCGTGCAAAACCTCTGAGTTTTACAAATTATTTAAAAACACAAAACTATAACACTTAGCTGACACTTGTTGGTTGAATTCAAATTATCGTTGGTTCCCTTCCCGTCGCACTTCTTCTTAGCACTCTGCTTAATCTTGTCCTTCAACGATGATACCGCCTTCTCCTGAACTTTCTCAAATTTATACTCTTTGTTTCTCCTGCAAACTCGGTCACTCCGTCTTCACATTCCGCCAGTTTTTGGTTCAACCTTTGCGCACAACCCGCTACAGAAGCCTCAATAATGTTCGAATATCCGCTATGGTAGCCGGTGTGCTCACCTGGTTGATGTTGCGACATATCTCAACACAACTAATTGTGTGTTCTAGCTATGGGAGTGGAGATGTAAATCAAAAGTAGACTGCCTCTGGTGCAGAACTGACGTGAAGTGAAAACAACACCACGAAACACGCTATGACTGTTACCGGAACAAAGGAAAGCTGAATACAGCCCCGTGAGAATATGTTCTAATTTTCACACCGGTTGGTTCAACCCAGAACATATTGGGATTAAGGCTCGTGACACCTTAGAAAGTTGATTTGTGATTTGACGCCTACAATTTCGTATGGTCAACGGGATAATGGAAGCTTGTCAAAAATTGATGGTTAGATCCGGTGTTATTAGTTTTTTTTCTTTGTGTTTTCTGTTTTTGCCAGAGTGGAATGGAAGTAGATACAATTAGGTTTTTTTGCTGTATTTAAGGGAATCAGTTTGTTGGCTTGAACAGTTAGAAGCCTGTTGGAGTTCAACGATTAAAAGTCTGGGATGAGCGGTATTCTGTCCGGATTGAAAGGACGATGTTAGTATCATCGGCAAATAGTACAAAGGAGAAAGTGTTTGTTGAAGCATTGCGGATTGGTCGTTACTAAACAGATTTAACCATAGATAAGAGGGGACCATAGTGGAGCGGTTTGGACTGTCGACAACCCCTCCCCTCGGGGACAACAAAAAACGCAAACCACTTTCTATTCGAAAGATAGTTAATAAATAATTTTAACAAAATGATGGTGTGGTCAAAAAACTTTGGTGGCAGGGGTGTTTTTCGGTGTCAAAAAATCACGTTTTTGAGCTAAAACTTAAGAATCATAAATTTAGAATTTTTTTAGCAAATCAAATTTAAATCATCAGGCACATACTAGCATATCTCTGACATTTATATTATAGATTTGTTTTAATACAAATATATAAAGGGTCTTGATTTTAGCCCAAAAAATAACTTTTTCCTAAAAGATCCTTTATCAGTGTCACACAACGAGTATACTGAAACCCCTTGATGAACGTATAAAAACCTATATCAATAACAAAAAGGATTACCATAAACTCGATTGTAAGTAGTTTACTTTAAAAAATAAAAAAATAATAATAATTTCGCTTAACTTGCAGCCAAATTTCATTTTTTCGGTAGAATGAAAGTCTCCTGTCCACCAATATGTCCAACCAAAAACCATCATTTTATTCAATCTTATATATTTATCTTCAAATAAAGGTGGTTTGTGTTTTGTTGTACGGTGGGGAGGGATAACTCGAAAAACTAGAGCCTTTTCCAGTGGTATCGGCCGCTGCGATAACAAGTATAGAGACTTGAGCGAAAAAGACACCGCCTGAAAAACTAGGAGGGAAGTCTGAAGAGTGGAGATAAAAGGAAAAGTAAACTGTTCCGATCTTGGAGATGGTTTGAAATACTTCAAGCGAAATTTCACGGACACCATAAGAAGTGAAATTAGAAAGGTATTTTAACTTGATATTTTGAATTGGGAACTCGTTGATTTGTTTGAATCATTGGTAAATGAATTACGGTGTGAATTAAGGAGTATAAAAGTTGAGCAGCTGGCATTTTTTCTTGGAACAAAAAATGTATGGGTTACCCCTAGTATTTTATGCTGCGGTGCGTATATGAAATTTTACTTAATAAATGGGGCGGTGGCCATCAACATTTAAAAACCAAACTTTTAGTTGCTTGCACCCGGTCTTGGTCTAGACGAGTTTTTTCACTGCAGAAAATCTGATCCCTTGCGGGAATCTTGCCATAAGGCCAACAAAGGGTCATGATTGTTGTTATAGCGCCCTCTATATGTCCATTCTCCATAGAAAAGATGTGGAAAATAGATTTTAAGACATCATATTTGCCCCGCAATGAAGTTCGTGAAATTTCCACAGGATGTAGCGAGACTTGCCCAACAGCTGTGTCCTCCCCCCCCCCACCCCGCACTCCCCTGCGTACGGGCCTGGTCCCTTACTCCTCAATCACTAACACGGAGCTTTCCCGCCTTTTTACCGCCGGATGTCCCCCTCCTTTTAGAGGGCCTGATACCTCTGGAGGGAGTGGCGCCTGGCTGAGGCCGCCGTCATGGATTGTCTGGGCGTTGGCTCCTTTTCCTCCCTTTCCTCCCCTGCTTGCTCCCGAGCGCTGAGGGTCCTGGCGCCTTATAGTTTTTCAAGTGCGCTTTACTCTTTTGCTGCTCTTTGAGGCTTGAAGGGAACACCCATTGACCGCCGAAAAGATCTTTTCTCATTGGCAGTTGACGTTTTCGACTCAAACCATTATCAGTGAAATGGCACATTTGGTATGAAAATGAAAGACCACAAAGGGTTTCCTTGATATCAAAACATAGGTTAGACACTTGAATCTTGCTTCTAGGTGCTTCAAAAAAAGAATTATGCTAAAATAAATGGTGATTTTGGCGCCATTTTTAAATTCAATAGTGGCCACCAGGGGCCATATTTTGGTTGGTCTATTTTTTTACAAACTATATATTTATAGAAGTTATGTAAAAAAATTTCCTTGCTTCTTCCAAAAATTGAAAGAATTCCTGGCAAAAATCCCCTTAATGTGCTCAGAAAGGCCACTTATGATTGGTTGGATGTCAGCTTGAATTATTTTGGCTGGATCAACCAGTCAACAGTTTCGCCTATCCATTCTTGGTGCTATTTTGAGGACTTCTACACTAATGGAAGATATTGGGTAAAACAATAACAATACAACCCTTTGGGCAGAAAATATACTGCACTGAAATCATTGGCGGGCCCCATAGGCAGTGTGTGTTTAATAAATGTGGCATAATACCACCTGTGGGACATTTTTGTTCATAACACTCAAACGGAAATTTTCTTGAGCGAAAATTTTATTGGGGTAATGAACAAATAGAAGCTTCTCTGAAACAAAAAAAACGCCCATTGGAGGAGGAACGTTTGGTCAGGGGGCAAGGAGGTTGATCGGTCACCTTAACATTCTTCTTATTGCTTTTAAAGCCACAGTCAGACATTTTTCTTTAATTATAAATGCTCATTGTGTCTTCAATTGCTAGCATTGCTCATAGAACAAACCAAACCTTCATTCAATCCATCATTTTCAGCTATTTCATGACGTCATAAAGGTCAAGATCCAACATTTTTTGGGACAAAATCGCTCTACTTTCAATGGTCGTTGTTCTCAGCAATCACTACTTGCAGGATTTTAGAAACCGTTTCCACATATAATGCAAACCAAAATCCACTTCGACAAAGATTGAGGGGTGTTGTTTTGTTTACACACCCTTAGAAAATTATTGAGAGTCCCTGTTTTGTAAATTCCTTAGGGCCCATCGTCAAATCATTTTAATGACTACTGAACTAAAACGGGTGAATTTTTGCCTTTCAACCAGTGCTATTTGAGCAACGTGGCTGGCTGTTGTTGATTTTTACATTTTGTGACCTTGATTCCAACAGCCCACCAGGGAATGGTGTTTCCACTTTGCTGGATGTTGTTGTTTTGTCCGGGGCCGGTGAAGTTCAGTCATGTTTGGTGACGTTCAGAATTTAATATCTGACATAACATTTATTTTTCTCCATGACAGGGTTACTAATCTAGGTGGTGAAGCATTGTTTTTGGGTTGGGTTTGACTCAAGTTGTTAGTGAGTGTCCAGGAGTGTAAACAAATTGCAGTGTGGACGGGGCAGTGTTGGGTTGAAAGTGAAAATTTGCCTAGTTTGGGTGACAAACGTACTGCAGAATGGACCTAAACAGGAGCTCTCTGTACAGTAGTAGTGTCTTAGTAACAAATTTTTGGGATCCAACTTTTGTTTTGATATGGTGAGGGAAGTTGGAATTATTTGAAATAAAAATAACAAATACAACACAGGCTGTTGTACGCTTTTTATAAACATCATTGCCAATACCACACTGTTTGTACAGAAATGAGGCAAGGTTTTTGCCTCTATAAGGACTGAAATAAAACTTATGCCACAACCCGTTGTTTGGGAAAGCCAAATAATTTATAAATCAGTACAAGAGGATTTGTTTAAGAATACCCTTTCTCATAATTGCACTGATCAGTTTGTAGACCCTACCGAGAATGTTTCACAAAAGTATGTACTTGGACCATAGTACACAGAAAACCGCAACTGTGTTTTGAAGCTTTTGCCTGCTATTGTAAGTGTCCCCACAGAAACCGTGCTTTTATTTTCTTCGTTCCCAACCAAAAATCCTAATCAGCATCTTTCTAAATATGGCGCATTCCTTATTCTCTTCAGTGTGATCTAATTTTCCAAATTATGCCAAAAAAAAAACGGGTTTGCGGAAAAAAATTGTGGGGCACTTCTCTTCTGGAAATGTCCTTGTGGTTCCCTTAAGTATCAAGATGTAATAGACAGGTAAATTAACACCTCGTCTACTCTGATCGCCTTTTGTAACAAAACATCCACGGGGGGGGGGGGGTGGGTGGGTTACCAGACCCCACCCGATCCCTGTAAATTTGGTACCCAAGGATAGCTTAGAGTTTTTCTTTTCTCCATTGGTACCGAAATAGTACTAACATCCCTATTATAACGTCACCATGACTTCATTTTGAGGAATACCAAAATACTGAATATATAGGTGGAAAATTGATATTTCGTAATATTAGCGACTCAAACACATTTAGATAGCACTTAAAATGCTGCTTCCATATAAAACTAGTCATTCCCATCAAGTAGAGTCAAAAACAGCATAAAAATATGATTTTCCTAACCGTTTGGTGAAAAATTGAATTTTTCACGGGTGTGTTATGGAAACGCAGGTTTTGCTGACATGCAAACTTTATGACGTATTGTGACGTAATGCAAGGATGTTGGTGGTACTCCATTTTGGTATCAATGGAAAGAGGAGGACCATGCTTCTCTTGATACCAACATCAAGTGTCTGTGTCATGTTCCTGTGTGTGTTAGGCATGTTGGTACTTTCTTGCCGAGGGGGGGGTGGTACCCCCCCCCCCCCAATCCATCACTTTGGGAATCACCTGTATCTTACCTAATACCCCGGTGGATGTTTGTTTTTGGATTTAAAAGGAGCGGAAAATGTCAATTGACATTACATTAAATAATTGGCCACCAAAAAGGGGGTGGTTTAGCAAGCCGGGGCAAAAAACTGAAGGGGGAGTTGGTAAACACCCCCCAGGCAGAGGGTTAAGATTTTTTTTCTTATTCTAAAAAAATACAAAAATGAAAAAAAATAAAAAAATTAAAAAAATGAATACAAAACAAATCTCAGGTAGACAACATTGTTATTTCTTTTTGCTTTCATTAACAGGATGGGCTAACTTTGTGTGGTGACTTGTTATTTTTTCCTCATTTTGACTTAATATAAACATCTCCATCTCAACTATCGATTTGAGATTGATATAAAAATAATGTTGTTGAATTAATTCTTTCATTTCAACTTTATATCACCACGGAGACCAAATGAACAAAAAGTTGTTCTTCTTTGGGGCCGTGGGGCACATCAAAAATCTATACAAAATACAATATCTAAGCAAAAGTAATGGTATACATAAAATCAAAGCAAAATCAAATTGACAAGACCAAAAAACAATTAAAAATTAAAACAGCACTTTTACCAAGAAAAACTCTTCGCTTTTCTCTTGTGAATTACATTTAAAAGTGATAGACTGTGAATATCTCATTAAAGATTGTTCCAATATATTACCTCGATAGGCAAAATACATTTTTGTAGTTGTATTTAGGAGAGGAATTTCAACATTTAATTTATGTGCCGAAAATTATAGCCGTCATTAGAGTAGGAAAAAAGAACAGTTAGAGAGGGAGGTGCTATTCCATTTAAGATTTTGTATGCCTAAAATAGGCAGTTGTTACTGGCCCCCGTGAGAGTGGTTTTCAATAAAGAAGTCAAAGAACCACTTTACAGCTGGGTGGCTCATTTAGCACCACGGATTATTCGAAGCAGCTGTTTTGTCTATAATCTGGAGGCGCATGCGCAACAGTAAACCACTATTTCCCTAAACAAACATCAGTATCAGATGGCGAAGAAAATCCATTATAAACATTTTTTTGTTAAAACTCCATTAGGAATAAGAGAAACTGCACTTTTTAACATGAAAACATTTCTTTCAGAGCTTGTTACGAACATGGTCCAATTTGATGTGATTCAGGGTTAATGGTACCATCAATATTCACACTAAGTGTTATTGTCTTTGGTAGAAAATAACTTCTGCCTAGAACTATTACCATGAACTCAAGTTTTTTTACTTGACATTTAGACTGAGTTTGTTACTCTGAAGCCATTGGTTAATAATATTGGTTATTATACTAATATAATCACAATGTTAATGAGTGGAAGCTAATAAATATGTTGTCGTAAGCATAAATACAGACTTACAGTGAGACACCCATATTAGAGACAATCACAATATATATAGGAGTAGAAGACAACCTCGCTGTCTCCGCTTGACTTCTTCGCCTGGTCGCCGTTGCAGCCCGCCGCCTTCTTGCTTGAGCTTCCTGCACGATCTGTTTTCCGCTCTAGTTATTTTGCTGTCGTCATAATTCGTATGCTGCCAACTCATGCGACTCGTATTCCGACACTGTTGCCCAGCCGTACCACACTCGAATCAGCCAACTGTATGCAAACTTCTGTCTGCTATGCAACACCTTTGTGCTTCTTTCAGCTTTCCAGCAGCAACTGACCCTTCTGTTGTAGGTTTCTAAAGCGCATTTATCAAGCTTTTCTTTTCTCTGAAAAATGGAAACACACAACAAGAAACGCAACATTATAACCCACTCTATATTCAATTACTTAAAACAACAATCTACATACTGCCAAAATCATAGTAACTTCAACTCAAAAAATTCAAAACATACTGAACCTACTGCACAATAGATTTAAAAAAATAAATAACAAAACAAAAGTAAATCAAACGTAGACCTGCCTCTGGTGCAGAACTGAGTGAGTGAAAAACAACACCCACGAACAGGATATGATGTGACGTAACACAGTAAAGATCGAATACCGCCCCGTGAAGAAAATCCATATGTTCTAATTCAACACCCGGTTGTTCACCCGAACTATTGGATATTCTTCCCTAACCAATTAAGACCACAAATAATACACACAAACACTCTGAACACATGCGGTCTGGCAGTGTTATTTTGGCAAACCAGACCACAGAACCCATAACGCTATGAGGTTAAAGAAGGCGATTCGTGCAAAACCCTGAGGTTTTAAAATCTATTTACAAACAAAAATAGAACACTAGATGACACTTGCTGGTTGAAATTCAATGCCGTTGGTTCCTTCCCGTCTCCACTTCTTCTTAGCACTCTGCTTAATCTTGTCCTTCAACGAGGATACCGCCTTCTCCATGAACTTTCTCAAATTCTATCCTTTGTTTATCCTGCAACTCGGTCAACTCCGTCTCTTCATTCGCCAGTTTTTGGTCAACTCTTGCGCTCCAACCCGCTAACGAAAGCCTCAAAATGTTCTGCATATCAGCCTTGGTAGTAGCCGGTTGACCTCACCTGTTGCTGTTGCGGACATATATAACAAAACTAATTGTGTGTATCTAGCTATGGAGTGGACGAGTGAATCAAAAGTAGACCTGCCTTGGTGCAGAACTGACGGGAAAGTGAAACAACACCCAACGAACACCCGTATGAAGTTACGTAACAAGTAACACAGTCTGAATACCGCCCCGTGAAGACAAAGAAAATATGTTCTAATTCACACCGGTTGTTCAACCGAACATATTGGATATTGCTCTTCGACACCTTAGAAATTGATTGTGATTTTGACGCCTAACAATTTCGTTATGGTCAACGGGGATATGGGAATATTGTCAAAATTGATGTTGATCCGGTGTATTTATTTTTTTTTTTTTTGTGGTTTGTTTGGCAGAGTGGAAGTAGATATAAATTAGGTTTGCTGTATTTAAGACCGTTTTTGTTTGCTTTGAACCAGTTAGAAACATGACGGATTTCACGATTAAAAGTCTGGATGAGCGTATTCATGTCCGGATTGAAAGGACGATGTTAGTATTCAATGGCAAATAGACATAAGAAAAGTGTTTTTGGAAGCATTGGGATGTCGTTAAAGAAGAGGGACAAGTATAGAGCCTTGAGGGACACCGCCTGAAACTGAGAGGAAGTCTGAAGAGTGGAGATTAAAGGAAGTAAAACTGTTTCCTATCTTGGAGATGTTTAAGAAAATCAAGAGAAAATTCCACCGGACACCATAGAAGGAAACTTTATAGAAAGGTATTTTAAACTGATATTTGAATCTGGAGAACTGTTGAGTGGTGATATCATTTGTAATGAATTACGGGGAATAATTTGGGAGTATTTAAAGTGACAAGCTTGGCATTTTTTGGAACAAAAAAATTTATGGGTTACCCTAGTATGTATGTGAGTGCGAATGGAATGTGAATTAAATAAATGGGGGCGGTGCCATGAAAATTTAAAAACCAAACTTAATTTTAAGTTTTTTATTTTTTTCAACTGTTTCTAGACGAGTTTTTCCTGCAAAATCTGAATCCATTGCGGGAATTTGGCATATAAGCCTACAAAGATCCATGATTTGTATGTTATAGGCCCTCTATATGTAACCATTCTCCATCGAAAGATTGTGGAAAAATAGATTTTTATAGAAAAATCTATTTGCCGCGCAATGAAATTTCTGAAATTTCCACAGGAAACATGTAGTCTAGACTTTGCCCAACAGCTGTGCCTCCCCCCCCCCCCCCCCCCCCGCACCCCCTGCGTACGGGCCGGCCCTTACTCCCTCAAACACTTACACGGAGCTTTCCCGCCTTTTTACCGCCGGTGGCCCCTCCCTTTTATGAGGGCCCTGATAGCCTCGGTAGGGAGTGCGGCTGGGCTGAGGCCTCCTCATGGATTGGTGGCGTTGGCTTCCTTTCCTCCCCTGCTTGCCCTGAGCGGCTGAGGGTCCGGCCTTAGTTGCCAAGGTGCGCTTTATCTGTTGCTGCTCTTGAGCTTGAAGGGACACCCATTGACCTGCCGAAAAGATTTTCCTCATGGGCACTTCTAACATAACAAGAGCATCCGTGAATTTTAGGGCCTTTGTGACCAGTTGACGTTCGACCTCAACCATTATCAGTGATGGCACATGGATGAAAATATAGACCACCAAAGGTTCCTTGATATAAAAACATAGTATAGACATTGAATCTTGGCCTTCTAGGTGCGAAGAAAAAGAATATGGCTGAAATAAATGGTGATTTTGCGGCCATTTTTTAAATCAAGATGTTGGCCCCAGGGGGGCCATATTTTGGTGGGTCTATTTTTTTAACAAACATATATGTTATAGAATTTATTAAAAATGTCTTGTCTTGCTTCAAAAATTGAAAGATTCTTGCAGAAAACCCCCTAATTGCTCACTAAGGCCACTTATGATTGGTTTGAATGTCATTTAATTTTGGTGGATCAACAGGTGCAACCGTTTAAGCATATCACTATTATTGTGCTATTTTGAGGACTTATACCTATGGAAGATATTGGTTGGTAAAACATAACATACAACCCTTTGGCAGAAAAATACCATTCACTGAAGCATTGGGCGCCATAGGGCATTGTGTGTTAATAAATGTGGCATACCACTTTGGGGACATTTTTGTTCATAAAAATCAAAGGAATATTTCTTGAGCCTAAAATTTTATTGGGGTAATGAGAAAAATATGAGCTCCTCTGATAACAAAAAAAAACCTTTGGATGGAGTAAAGTTTTGGGCAGGGGCAAGGAGGTTGAACGGGTCACCTTGAACATTCTTCTTATTGCTTTTAAAGCCACAGTCATACATTTTTTTCTTTAAATATAAAATCTCATTGTGTCTCAATTGCTAGCATTGCATCATATCAACAAACAAAACCTTCATTAAATCCATCATTTTCAGCTATTTCATGACGTCATTAAAGTGTCAACATCCAACATTTTTGGAAAAATCGCTCTAAACATTCAAAATGGTCTGTCTCAGACATCACTACTTGAGGTATTTTAGAACATTTTTTCCAATATAATAATGCAAAAAAATCAACTGTCGACAAAATTGAGTGTGTTGTTTGTTTACACCCTTAAGAAAATTATTGAAGTGGCCTTTAATTTCTCTTAGGGCCCCTTCTTCCATCATTTTAAATGAACTAAAACGGTGTGAATTTTTGCTTTCAACCCATTGCTATGTTATCAACGTGGCTGGGCTGTTGTTTGATTTTGACATTATTGGTGACCTTGAGTCCACGCCCACCAGGACTGTGTTTCCACTGTTGCTGGATTGGTTGTTTTGTCCTGGGCAGGTGAAGTTCTCAGTTTGTGACGTTCCAGAATATGAATACTACCTAAATTTGAATTTTCCTCCAGACAGGGTGACTAATCTAGCGGGGGTGGAAGTCTTGTTTTTGGTTGGGTTTGGACTCAAAGTTGTTAGTGATGTCAGGAGTGGTAACAATTAGCTTTGTGGACGGGGCGGGTTGGGTTGAAATTGAAATTGCTATTTGGTCACAACGTGACTGGCAGATGGACCTAAACATGGAGCTCTCTGTAGCAGTAGTGTGGTCATTAGCAAATTTTTGGGATCCAATTTGTTTTTTGATAGGGAAGTTGGAATATTTGAAAATAAAACTACAAATACGACTTCAGGCTTTGTAATTTTATAAACAAGTCATTGCACAATGACCACCTGTTGTACAGAATTAGGCAAAGGGTTTTTTCCTCTACTAAGGTGGGACTTGAAATACAACTTATTGCAACCCAGTTGTTGAACAAGCCAAAATAATTTTAAGAAAATCATATAATGCAGGATTTTTAAGAATACACATTTTCATAAATGCACTGGATCGTTGTAGAACCCACGAGAATGGTTCAAGATGTAGTGGACAAATAAGTATCCAAAAAAACCGCAACTTTGTTTTGAACTTGCCTCTATCGTAATTGTCCCTACAAAAACCGTGCTTTGATATTTTCTGTCGTGCACAACAGAAAATCTAAATCACAATCTTATAAAGATGGCGCATTCAGCTTATTCTCTTCGGTGTGAATCTAATATTCCAAATATGCAAAAAAAAAAGGGTTCGTAAAAAAAATTGGGGGCACTTCTTTCTGGAAATGTCCTTGGTCTCTTTAAGGATCAAGGAATGTAATAGGAAGGTAAATTACACCTCGTCCCGGAGCCAATTTATTTGTAACAAAACTCCGCGGGTGGGTGGTGTATGTAGGGTTGGTTACCACCCCACCCGATCCCTGTAAATTTGGTACCTAAGGATAGCTTAGATTTTCTCTTTTTCCATTGGTACCGAAATAAGTACTAACATCCCTATTATGTACGTCACCTGACGTCATATGTTGAGGAACAGTACAAAAATACTGAAATATAGGGTGAAAGATTGATATTTCGCAATTTTAGCGCTCAAACACATTTTATATCTCTAAATGCTGTCATTATATAAAACTTGTCATTTCCCATCAAGTAGAGTCAAAAACCGCAGAAAGTTATTTTCCTACCTTTTTGGTGAAAAATTGATTTTGTTCACTGTGTGTGTCTATGGAAAAGGCAGTTTGCTGACATGCAACCTTTATGACGTCATTGGGACGTAATGCAGGCTGTTGGTAATCATTGTGTATCAATGGAAAGAGGAGGGACCATAGCTATCTATGATACCAAAATCAAGTGTCTGTTCATTGTTCCTGTGTTGTGTTAGCATGTTGGTATGCTCTTACCAGGAGGGGGGTTACCCCACCCCCCCATCCATCCCTTGGGATCACCATTCTCTTACTATACCCAGGTGGGGTTTGTTTTGGATTAAAAGGAGGGAAAACATGTTCAATTAACAATTACATTAATATAATTGGCACAAAAAAGGGGGGTTTTAGGCAAAGCTCGGGGAAAAAAACTGAAGGGGAGGTGGTTAACCACCCCCAGACGAGGGTTATTAAGAGTTTATTTTCTTATTCCCAACAAATTAGACCACCTAACTTGCATAAATTACACTCAAATGTACAAAACAATTAAAGGGTAGACAAACATTGTTCTTTTTGTGCTTCATTACAGGAATTGGGCGAACTTTGTGTGAATATTGTTATTTTTCCTCCTTTTTTGACTTAATACTTAATACTAACTCTCGCCATCTCAACTATATATTTGAGATGATATAAAAATAATGTGTTGCAAATTAAATTCATTTCATTTCAACTTATATCACCACGGAGACCAAATCAACAACAAAGTTGTTCTTTTTGGGGCGTGGGCCACACTATTAACTAATATACAAAATACAATTATCTTAAGCTAAAGTAATGGGTATACAATAAAACTCAAAGCAAATCAATATGACCAAGACCAAAAACAAATTATTATAAAACAGCCAATCTAACAAAAACCCTTCGATTTTCTTCTGAATACATTTAAAAGGGATAGACTTGTGAATATTCTCATTAAAGATTGTTCCAATATTTTCACCTCGATAGGAAATACATTTTTGTAGTCTGTTAGGGAAGGAATTTCAACATTATATTTACTGTGGCCCGAAAATTATAAGCTGTCATAGAGTAGGAGAAAAGACGAGATAGAGAGGGAGGTGCTATTCCATTTAAGCGTTTGTATGCATAAATAGAGCAGTTGTTTACTGGACCCGTGGAGAGTGGAGTGGTTTTCATCAAGCAGTCAAAGAACCCCACTTTACAGCTGGGGGTCGCCATTTAGCACCTACGGATCATTCGGCAGCTGTTTTGTTTAATCTGGAGGCAGCATGGCAACAGTAATACCCACTATTTCCCTAACAACATTACAGTATCAAGATGGCGAAGGAATATAAATTGCCTATAAACCATTTTAAAACATAATTAGGAATTAAGAGAACTGCACTTTAAACATGAACCATATTTTTCAGAGCTTTTTTACGAACATGGTCAATTTGATGTGATCAGGTTAAGGTACATCAATATTCACACTAAGTTGTTAGTGTCTTTGGTAGGAAAATAACTTTCTTGCCTAGAACCTTTACATGGAAACTCAGTTTTTTTTTTTACTTGACATTTGAGACTGAGTTGTTATCTGAAGCCATTGTTAATAATTTATTGAGATTATTATTAATAAGCTAATTCCA
>JAMKCH010038423.1:0-13669 GCA_023653785.1 Ophioderma brevispina | reverse complement strand
CCCCGACCTCCGAGAAAAAGGATGGACAGACACACAGACATGGCGTAAATAGATCGCAAAAATGAACAAATATCATACAAAAACATGAAATGACTACTACAAGAGGTTTTTGAGGCATCTATCAAAAATTGAAGCGAAAATAAGATACTAAATTACTGCTACAAATACAAAAGTATTTACAAATGATTATTTTAAAGTGCAATGAATTTAAAGTACTTTTGAAAGAAACGTGAGTGTAAAAACTACTAGTACAAATTCATTGCTTGTGTCTTCTTTCATTTTACAGATTGTTATCACTTTGAATTAGTGAATTAACTGATTTGAGTCTGTTTTTTATAAAAATGAGAATTACAACTTCAACAGTAAAGTTGCAGCAACAGTTGCGAAGTAAAATGAAATAAACCTATTTTTGACAATTTTAAGCTTTTATTATTTACCTATTTTAGGAAATATAAAAAATATCATTGAATTGAGCATTTACAATTAACCATTTTGAGTCACAATTACTAAGCACACCTATCATTTTTTCAGTGTGTTTTCATCTTTGAAGTATGTTTTTCATTACAATTGTAGGAGTTGAATTCCCAATTTTAATTTCATGTCATGACAAAAATTTCACTTATTAACTGCAAGGACCCCGGTCACAAGCCTCTGTGAACATTTCATATTTTTATCTTAAATTTTAAATTAGTCCATCTACGTATAAAAATAGAGTACAGTAGATGGACATTTCAAGTATACTGCTTAGGGTGAAAATTGAATATTTTTCTCAATCAAAATCTCCTTTCTTCTTTCCCCATAAGAACTTGTAGTCATCACTGAAAGTGAATAAGCTGCTTTCACAAGTTTCCTGCAAGTGGTATCCTTGGTATATGATAATGATATGCAAGGCTATTTGCTCTGGTGTCTGTCTCACCTCTGTGACCTTGTGCTAAACACAGCAGGGGCATTGGCGGGTTGTTTAAAAAAGTTCCTATATAAATAGCCATGCATGGCCTTCACTTAATTAGTGAACATGTTATGTACTACATATAACATGTAGTACATGTTATATTAATGTACCTATTGTACATGGTATAGAAAATGTTTAGCAACCGATCACTTGAGGTAAATATCATTTCATCTGAAGTATAGAAGTTTACACATGAACTTTAGAAGGGGCTAATATTACCAAGTTTCAAGTAGAGTAAAATTATTTTTTTAACACAGCTTGCTTTATATAAATTTAACAATTTCTTTAAATTTAACACACAATTCTACACAATCACATTTAAAATATAAAAAGGTTTTTTTTTTCACCACAGGTGTCAAATGAATTATAAGTGTTATTACAGTGACACAACATGTGGATCAACAAAAAGTTGAATAAATAATAATAATAAATAAATAAATCTATTACTAGCACGTACCATGTCAATAGGATTTCTTTAGAAGTAATAACTTCTTGCTGTGAAAAACCAAGAACATGTAACAGGGGCAAAATTGGTAGTTGAAAATTGTTAACTAAGGTATCAAACTACTATTTTTTTGTTGTTGAAGATAAGGTTTGAATTTGGAAAAATACCCATTTCAGTTTTGCAACCTTCCCGCTCCAATAAAGATTTAAACTGACAGTAAAAATAATGGAATAATTCAAATGTTTTCCAGCCAAAATTTATATTTCATCTTGTGCCTTTGATGCGTTTCAAGCAGACTACGAGGATCATACTGCCACTTTCCAGCCGGAATTAGAATCATACTGATATTTTCCAGCTGGAATTCATGTTTCATCGTGTGCCTTCCATAGGTTACAACTGGAATTTGGAAATTATATTATATTTTCCAACTGGAATTTGCATTTCAGTTTGTGCCTTCCATCCTTCCAGCCGGAATGAGATTTAAAACAACTACCGGATTTAGAATCAGAGTTACTTATTTTTCCGAACGGAAGCCATCTGTTGGGCTGTGCCTTCCATACCTACCAGCTGGAAAGGCTTAAACATGAACAGGCTGGAATTTGTACCCTGCTGGTCATTTCCAACTGGAATTACTTTTTGGGTTATGCCTTCCATAGGGGGGTATGGAATTCATATGGAATAGACCACATACGGCCGTTTCCCGTTTTGAGCTAACAGGCGATTTGCTTTGTAACATTGATTTTTCTTATAAAACATAGAACCTATTCAACCCACTGTACCTATCCTTTTGTTGCTCTAATGTTGCTAGAAAATTTTAGAATAATGTACATTATACCGGTTAAATATATGTGTTATCGAGGGAACTTGAGCGATTTTGTGTTCTAGCCGAGAACAAACAGTAAACCAAGAGTACAGCGAGAAAGCATAGAGGTCGATTTACTTTTAAATCGCTGCGGATTACCGTGAGATTGCATTGAATTACGTGTGGGTATATCGTGGACTGAATACCGTCAAGCCCTCGTCTTAGGAGCAAAGGTCTGAATATGCATCTAAATTTATTCCTCGGGATCATATTGTAAACGCGGTTTCTATTAAGCGCATTGCACGGATGCAATCATTAACAATCACTTCTTCACACTCAGATAGTGTTAAACAAACGCTGCGTTCATTAGATATATATATAAATATAAGAATGATATAGATATTAGATATAGATTATAGTACATTCAAAATTTTAATGGCTGATCACATCCAAAAGAATAAGCGATTGTCTGGGTGGAGGCCGGCCAAATTAGCAACGTCGTAAGTCGGTGGTACACTAGTGGTGTTAGAAACTCGGAAAAAAGAACAGGTTGTGATGGGCGCAATTGTTAGCGCGCTAGTACTATCAGAGAAAATGAGGGTTCGAGTCCCATTCGAACCAATTATTTTGGGGCAATAACATCCCAAGCCAAAATTAGGGGATGGAAATATTGACTGGATGCCATTTGGATGCCAAGTAAGGGATGCAAATGAATGATGAAGAGATGGCAAATGGATGCCAAATGAATGCAAAAAGGATGCCAAATGTATGTGAATTTGGATGCTAAACGGATGCCAAAATGGATGAGAAAATGGATGAAAAAGTCAATGCCAAAAAGGATAAAAAGTGGATGCAAAATGAAGGGACTATGCAAAATGAGCGGCATCCTTCTAAAAAGGATGCCAGGAGGAAATAGGATGCAGTGGATGCCAAATTACTTCAAATAGGATGCCAAGCCCAAAAAGAGAAAAGTGGATGAACAAAGGATGAGAAAGGGATGAGAAATAGGATGAAAAGTGGAGCAGAAATGGATGAAACATGGCTGAGAAATGGAGTAGAAATGGATTAAACAAAAACTGGAGTAGAAATGGGGGATCCGGGGGATAAAAATAAGTGGATGCAAAATTGCCGAATATGTAATGAGCTGCAGCGGGCATCCTCTAGTGGGCATATCAAAATGATGATCGACATTTGCTATTGAGTGATGCATCCCGGTTGATGATCGCTATAAAAAATAGATGCTGAAATTGTAATAGACAGCTGAGGCCATAATTGTATTTAAAGAACCAGGTTTGCTGTGTAACAAAATGCCCATAGACTTTCGATAGTGATAGCGCCACCCCAGAGGCAATTTCAATAAGTCACCTTCAATTCATGTTAGCAGTACGTCTTACTATGACGTAGATGATTTCATGCAGTATAAGGCCTCGCTTCATTGATGTCCATCCTGAAATTTGGGATCTCTGCATGGTCATGACCAATCACTAATAGCCTCGTCACCCAGAACCCAAGATTTTACAGTATTCTATTTGCTTCTTTGTTGCAAGTCGTATATGTGATGTGGAGAATGAGCGCTCGGCCAATGATGGTCCGCAACAGATGGCTGAAAAAATCAGAGATGTGGCCTACATTACATGATCGTTGAATGTTCCAGCGGGGGGGGAGTCACCATGAGAGAGTTCAATGAAGATACAGTTTTGATGTGCAATGATGGAGGTTTGCTATTAATGTTTGTAGTTCAAGAATTATGTCCATGCAAACGTAAAGGGGAGGACCCGATTTAAGTATATAAATTTCCTCTTTATGAATGGCCTTCACCCCAAAACCCTACATGTAATGTAAAGTTCGCGCCGATATTTCAACCCGTTTTGATGTGAGAGCTAAAAACGTGATTTGTAATCCCATAGTCTAGAGTAGTGTTTTTTTTGTAATAAAATTAATTATTGTCGACCCCAAAATTGGGGCCACATTTTCGCTCATACCATTCAAAACCAAACATTCTTTAAGCCCTAAATTTCACAGGGTAAATGAGAAAAAAGTGCTTTTTCTGATAACAAAAATGACCACTTCCGGTTAAAATCTGGGGTCCCATGGGGACGAGGCTATTAGCGATCGGGCCATGGACTTAACTTCCAGAACAGTAAAACTTCAATTGAAGGCTCTAGCACTTGAGGTCAGAAATAATAATCGTTGATGTATGTTGGCACTAGGCTATGCTGATGCTACGGTAATTATAGCCCTATAGGCCTAATCAACCCAAGCCTAATAACCAAAGGCCCAATTTAATGCTCAAAGTTTGACAAATAGCTAGTCCATTCAAACATAGAGTTCACTTATAGACTCGTCTAGCAACTGGCCTATCCTGTAGTGGATTGTGTTTTAGCAAGCTGGTCTTTTACTAGATAGATCTTAGTTAATGCATCATGATCCAAAAATATCTAGACTAGGCTAGATCAATGTGAGTTCACCTCTAGGGTATCTCAAGGTTATATTTTGCATAAAAACAGAAAAGTAGGGTCACTAAAGTAGTAACCTAGTTGCCCAACCTGGGACAAATGGTTGGCCTTTCTTTCGCATGCCTTGTGCAAAATTGACAGCTGACTAGTACATAATTAAAACAGCTCCATTGTTTTAAGTTATATAGTTAAATATGACATGCATCGATAAATTTCTAAATATATCAATTACCTTCCCAAAACTCTGAAACACAAACTACTATCAGCATCATTCTATATTGCTGCAGCAAGAGAATTCATCAATTGGAAATGAAGAGCACATGAAATGTACACATGGCATTAATATGGCTCCAAGAAGAATGACAGTTTAGTTTAAAATAGTGGCATCCTTTTGGACATGCAACTATCCACATGAAAAATGCAGGACCAATGCCCTGTTCCTAGAAGCTTGCTATATGCCGCTCATTTGCATAATTTCGTCATTTGAATCCACTTTTTATCCTTTTGGCATTGACTGCCAGTTCACTTCAATTCTCATCCATTGGCATCCGTTTAGCATCCAATTCAATTCATTTGGCATCCATTTGCATTCATTTGGCATCCATTTGCATCTCTTCAAGCAGTCATTTTGCATCCATTACTTGGCATCAAAATGGCATTCAATTTCATTCACCTTGTTTTAAAAAAAATTTTTTTTTGTGGCTTGGGTATATTATTGAGTTCCCTGCTGGCATCATCGAAATGCTTGGCATCCAAAGCTGACTGACAGTTCATTGACATTCCATTTTTCAATCTCAGCTGCATCTTTTAATTCTTGCAGCACATTTTCAGGATTCGGCATCCACTTGTTAAGGACATGGCATCCTTATGCATCTTTGTATGTTTGATCCATTTTTCATCTTTTGCAGCCTCGACATCCAGTTCACAACATTTGGGCATAATGTTTTATGTCAGCATCGCTTTTAATCACAATTGCAGCATTATAACATCATTGCAAGCTTTTGGGCCTGCTGGGCATCCCTTTTTCATCTCCCGCATCCTCTGTATCCACTTTTCATCCATTCTGCATCCTTTTGCATCCATTTTGAGGATGCGAGTTTGACTTGGATTAGCTTAAATTGCGCTTGGCTTTAAAGTTGGTATGTTTACGGCCACCCTTTTATCCAGAATTATCACTCAAAACACAATTGAAAATCGCCACATACAAAGCTATCACAATTTGAAAAATTATCGAGTTCTTATCAATTTTGACAAAAAACTCAGGAACAATCAGGGTTTGGAACATAAACATTGAGTATTGTGTTTAAAAAATCCCAATATTTTTATTTTTTTTATTTTTTGAGAATTTTTCTTTCAATACATTTAAGATAAGAATATTATTAACACAATTTTTATTAAATAAAATAGCTGAGCCTCTAATATTAGTCGGTCCATGGAGCCATAGAGCATGGGGAACCCCATTCACTATTCCACTGCGGACGTCAGAGGATTATACTGTGTGTTTCATTGTAACACTAAATGCTATAATTTTTCTCGTCAACCATGTAAACATGCAGCCGCTTGACTATACAGCTCAATCCTGAAAGCGGCGTACACCAAGCGGCTTGCCGCCGAGCGGCAGCGGCATGGGACACTATGTAATGACATCAAAGGTCATTACTAGTGTCATGCCGCTTCCCGCTTGCTCGCTTGAGATGCAATTTACGTCAGTACGCAAAAATGTCAGCATCGACAGCGGTGACCCCCCAAGCGGCAAGCGTAAAGCAATAAATCGATCACCATGCCGCTCGGGCTGCGTTTTTCCCAAAGCGGCAAATCGCATTGAGTTGACTTGAATTCACCTTGGAGCGGTGCCGCTCAATGACGTAGTTTAAGCGATAGCGCCGCTTGACTATATAGCTCATCCTGCAAGCGGCGTACACCAAGCGGCTAGCCGTCTGAGCGGCAAGCGGCATGACACTAGGTAATGAACAGGGAATCCCTAAATATGACCTTTAGATTAGATTCCATTCAATAGCATAACCAAATTTACGAGAAATCGGTTCATAGAACCCTTGACCAATTTATCGTTAAAATTTGAGTAACAAATTTTACTTTTCACTTTTGGGGAATGAGTAACATAAATATGCTTCCAAAATTAATGATAAAGTCCATTTGTTCGCTATTGTTGATATATATTTGTCCGTTTTTTTCCTACATATTGTTAACAAAATTGTATTTTGAATATTTTATTCCGTGTTTTGGGGACGAAAATTGAGATTTAAATCGTGCATGTGAATTGCAGCAAATAACCGTTATTATTTTGTCAGTTCGGGGCTTTACAAATCACCGGGCTACGCGTGCAGGTTTTGATCCGGTAGTGGTGTGGGCGAGGTTGGGTGTGATTGTGTTTTGGCGATTTATTGTCTTTTTGCTCATATTTTAAAAAACGAGAGAGAATGTTGTCTTCTATGTTGAAAGAACACCAGGTGAAGCAGCTGCAGTCAGAGATCTGCAAGGTATCAAGGCAACCCATTTAGCTAAATTAATCCAGTCTGGAAATTTGCTTTTTGGTCACTTCATGCAGTGCGTTGTGCACTCACAACAAAACTGTGGAATTCGACGTAGTATATGTGTCCCGTGAAGAAGATGCGTACTTATTACAACTACTGTGTGGCCCTCGCTCGCGCTGGCAACCGCTAGCTGATTTGCATGGGAGCGGTCACTAAACCGGTTGATCATTCTTCTAATTGGTAATAAAATATTTTTCTCCAAGTTTCATCTCCATTTCTTCTCACCAAAGTTGGCAACAATCACCCTTATTTATTAATTTATGGGCAGTATGGCTGCCTTTCACCCAATAACCCCCGTTTTGGCACATTCTCTATCAGCCGAAATGCCCCAAGCTCCAAATTTTTCACCCAAAGACCCGCTTTTTAAAAGTTTAGTCAAATTTCCCATGTCCATTCCACCAAAATTCACCCTTATTTAGGGCATTTTTGGCTGCCTTCACCCAAGAACCTTTTTTTGGCACATTCTTTTTCCTGAATGCCCCTCCCCCAAGCTTTTAAAGCAGCAGCCTTAAACCCATTTTTTCATACGTGAAATTAATCTTTTTAGTGCGCTCCGCGCAAAATTCAAACAAATAAGTCATTTGAAAGAACTATTTTTCAGACTGAAATTAAACTGATTATACTCAAAATGGGTTGTGTACAATTGTGTCCTGGGGGGCACTCACCTATGAAAGGATATGGGGGTAAGGCTCGCGCTTCCCAACCCTGGGCAATTGGGTGCAGAGGACTGAAAAATAGGGGTCTAAAAGCCAAATTGCCCAAAATAGGGGCTTTCAGAGTGATAAATTGGCAAAATTCGAAAATGGGGTCTTTGGGTAGATTTGTGCGAATTTTTTACAAAAAAAAAAATGAAGGTTTTGGGTGAAAATTTTCAAAAATTTTCTCCCACTAAATAGGGACTTTGGGTGACAGTGTTAAAAATTTTCACAAAATTATTGGGTCTTTGGGTGACAAACGATGCTGAAAAGGGGGATTATTATCAAAAAACCTCTGCAAAAAAATCAGTTGAGTATGCATTCCACACACTTTATACCACGCGTGTGGACATTGAAAAACTGACATAAAAGTGAAATGCACTTGCTGAGGACGTATCGCCTAACAAGAGCTTAACAACCTTGATTTTGGCCTTAGACCTACAAAATTGAAGATAATTGTAATGATGTCAAATTTTGATGAAGTGCAAGATAAAAAAAAAAGATTTGGTTAGCTTTGGTTGTAAGATTCAGGGATTACATTAATGATTTGGATTTTGCATATTGGATCTCCAGGCGACTATTGACAATATTAGCTTGATTCAAGCCCTCGCGTTTTTTTTTTTTTTTTTTAATAATTTTTTTGGTGAAAGTCGCGGTATTTGGGCCACAAACGTCGGAAAGGTTGCTGGCGCCACATACCTCTCACATCAAAAGGATTGAATATCGGCGAGAAACGAGAAACTTTAGGATTGGGTGGGGGTAAAGGCATTTACCCGGGGTTGGTTTGGGTAGGTGCCTCCAAGAGTTGGAAGTAGGACCATAGCCTATACATTTTTTTCCAAAAAGGAGACCAATCCTATATCAGCGATGGATATTGGGCCAAAATTTAACCCAAATTTCCATTTATTTCCAAAATGTTGGCCTTAAGCAAATGTTTGCTCCGGATTAAAGAATTGGACTAATTTTCCCAACAATTTTTAGAAATGTTTTTTTTTAAAAACATTAAGTTTTGACTGATTTTCCAACAAAGTTGAGAAACCCTTAAAAAGACAACCATTGTATAACAAATTAATTGACATGAAAAATTGATATACCAGGAAGGCTGAAAATGGGACCGAGGACTGTGGCACGACCCGATGGTTATTTGTGTTGAGAACCCCCTGAGAGAATTTTATCAAATTAATCTTTATAAAATGGGCCATGGAAAATTTGAAAAAAAAAAACAGGACCCATTTGCTATACCAAAAATTGCTCATGAAAAAAAGGGATCATTGATATACCAGAAGGTTGGAAATGACGATGTCTGTGGCAAATCCCCGTATGGTCATTTGTGTGAGACCCCCCCCCCCCAATTCTGTCAAAAATTAATTTTTATATACTTAAATCGGGCCATCCCTTTTAATTGCATGCCACTGCAGGTTGTTAACCAGACCATGCTTCTTCGAGCTAATAGCTAAGTATCGAGAAGTTAATTTACTTTGGCCTAAAATACGGTTATTGTCATTGGCAGTCGACCTCCAACAGCATGCAGTACAAACATTATACCAAAGACGCGAGTGCATAGATAATTGTGCGCGAGTGTCCAGTCAGCCTTCTGGTATAGTAAGGCGGAAGGGCACCAATTTTTCTTCCGAAAATACGTTAAAGATATGTTGCTAATTAATGAATACAAAAAAAATAGCGTAAACGTATTGTTCAAAGATATATGAGTATCTTTTCCTCTTATTTTTTTGTTTCCAAAAATAATAATTTAGAATAAATATCAAAGAGGTCAAACCAACTCGCCCACGCGATCACGATTTAACAGGAGAAGAGAACAAAAAGGCACGAAATTTCTGTCCAAAATAACACGTTGGAGATCATTAGAAAGTTTTTTTTTAATTTTTCTTTTTTTATATTGTTAATAAATCAATCTTGAATGTTTTACAGTTTAGGCCTTTTATTGATCTTTTTATCACCAAGAAATAAATATTTTACATGAAATAGCACAGAAGGTCAAAACTCGAAAGGACCATGGGTAATTTAAGCCACGAAACAGAATGATGCAAACCTGTTACCCTAGAAAACGGTACCCACAATAACGTACTTACTCTTTGTCAAACCACGAGAAAGTAATTCAGTACGCACATACTACCGTTTACAACATGTTTAGCTATGTTACAACAACGTTTATTGCAATCTCAATGAAATTAAATCATTTTAAGCAGTTTGACTAAAAAAACCCCGGAGCAATCGAGAGACACGATGGGAAGGGTGTTACTTGATTAGGGTACACATTCAACAAGGGCGACCTCCTGGGTAAACATGGCAGCCTCCAGGGGGAAAAACAACATGGCGAAGTTCGATCTTTATAGTATAGATGTTGGTATTTACTTAGGCGGTCTCTGTAATTTGCCGAATAAAAATTGCAGGAAAATGCAGAGTACCACGTGTGCGAGTTTCAGAATAGTGCGTTATACTTTCAGTGTAGTACAGGGGACCTTTAGTCGTTTTTTGACATTGGTTAGGAAACAAGCAGACACCCCGGCCGTTGGTGGAGGACATTCAGCTATATTTCAACTTGAATGTTTTGTGTGGTGTTGCTAGGTCAATAATTTTTGATTGAATCTATACAATTCCAATTAAAGGCCGACTCAGAGATTTCCTGAGGAGGCCCCCTCAATTTCAAAAAATGTGTTTTTGGCATGTAACATAATGCTTGTCCATATTACTAATCACTGTGTGAAATTGCTAAGCTTAAAACGCCTTAAAGCGAAATTCTCTAGAGAGACAAATCACAACTTGTTATAAAATTCCGGATCCGGAATTTTGTATACACAGTATATCCTATGGCACGTAATCTACACCTAATGTTTTACGCATCAAAACGAAAAAATCCGATTCATCTCAAATTTCGGAATGGTGTATTTTAGGTTACTTCTTTATTTTAGTTGACTATTTTTCATTATTACACAAAAAAAATAATATTCGAAATCTCTGAGTCAGGACTTTAACACCCTAATTGGGTGAAATTCGTTATTGTGTCTGTTCAACTGACCAGCCCAAAGAAAGGCCACCATTGTGTTGACAAATCCTGATCATTGTGTTTCACTGTTCCACTCTTGCACCCGCAAACGATTGATTAATCTTGGGCAAACACACAGACCAGCTGTTCAGTGAGCCCACTAGTTCAGTGCAGTTGCCATCTGGTAGTCACAAGTTTTGAAGCTAATCTGTGCTTAAAAAGAAGGTGTTGTCGGACATGTTTTTTTACTCTAACGTTTGTTATTTCAGTCCTAGTTAAAGTAAACACCTCTCCTACCCTACCCATATATATTCTTTCACCAACATCATTTTGATTTTGTGATAAATTTTAATTTTTTTCTGATCGTTCCTAACATTGGTCGTCGGCACGACGTAAAGTAAAGGCCAATAATGCATTGAAAGCCGTAGCAATCAAGCACTGCATTAAGTATGGACTTGTCGACGCAGTGCTGCGTCGGAAGTCAATTACATTTACACTAAGAAAAATAACCCTAATCTAATGGCCGCAGTATTTAAATTATCATGCACCTACTTGTACTTGTTTATCTCCTGCATTTTGTTTCTTCGATGAAAATAAATATTTTGCCAGGCATTTTGGGATATTTCTTGTCGGATTCGTGCTACACGATTTGACTTATGTAATGTTGTTTATACTAGAAATGAGGGTGATTGTAAATGGCCTGTTTCATAGGTAGATGCAACTTTAGCAGTTTTCACTTTTGGCACCACCCTGTGTAAAAAATTAGAGGCCTGGAAGATCATTGTGGGTATTTGCACTTATTCCTACAAGGGCCTACCTCCACTATCTTAACCAAAGTTCATTCGCTTGGTATTTCATGTGACACTCGGGTCCCCAAATGGTCCCAAATTATGGTCAATCAGATGTGTCAACATGAACAAACATGTAATTTTGTTTCAGCTGCCATTATAACCATGTTGAGCCCATCAGGTTGAATGTACTTTGTTGAGATATTGTGAAGCTTTTCAAAGAGGGTAAAACAAAGGGGTAAAAGCAGGGGAAAGGGGAAGGGGGAACGGGCAAAAGGGGGGGAAGGACGGGAAAGGGTACGGGCACAGGGGCAGACAGGAGGCAGGCAGAACCAGAGACGGTGGTCCTACCAAAGATGTATTGGGGATTTAATCTTTGTAATTACCATTAATTGACCCTTCAAGATTATTTGATACAAACAAAGTAGATGTCTGGGTTACAAAATTTACTAGTTACACTTAAGTAAATCCTTGTTCACCATTTTTACGTTCACAAATTTGGTCACGTCCAGCATTAATGGCAGAGGTTGCTCTGTGTATGAAATAGATTCCATCTTTATGAGACTTATTTTGTAAGAGTACTTCACCATACTATCCAAATGTATTAATAGTTTGACAACATAATAAGTGTCTCTGTGCTTTACCGATGAGAAGTTTTCCGTTCACATGGAAGGAAGTTAGGGTTGCCAAGGGGTGGAAAGGTTTTCGGGAATTTTGGAAAAACTTTCCGGAAAACTTTCCGGGGAATTTTGAAGGGCCCGGGACTATTGGGAATTTTCGGGGGAAGTTTCATTTTGGCATTTAATTAATTTTTAAAACTTTTTAAAACATTTCTCCCCAGGAAAAAAAAATAAAAACCATGCTTCTAGGCATTCCTTTCAATTATGTACTGTTTTGTGCTAAATAAGAATAATAGGAAATTAATGCCCTACAGGCCAATATAAAGTATCGATAAGGGAATCAATAAAAATATAGCCAAAATGTTGAGTCACTGCGCATTCCCAAGTTCAATACCTCAAAAATGTTTGAAGGAGTCTCTGTTCTGTTGGACTATTTAAATAACAGTTTGGTGTTGGGGACCTTGAATTGTATTTTCCTAGGGGCGGATTTGGGCCCTTATTAATCAGGCACTGTACCAAAGGGTCAGTTATTGGGGTGGGGGGGTGGGGGCTGCAGGTGGCTCGGATTCTGAGCAGGGGGCTTGTGCACCCCCCCCCCCCCCCCCCACCCCCCCCCCGGTGAATTTCACTGAAAAATGTTCCTGATTGTACAGGAAGCAGTCAAAACCATTTAAGTAAAGTAATTTTGAAGAATTCTCATAAATCTAGTTAACCTCAAACGTGGGTGGTTAACAGGATAAAGCTCACAAAACCAGTTAGTGATAGGATAGAAAGAAAACAAAATTGACCAAACATGTATTGTTTTTGTAAAGAGTTGGATGTTATGTTTGTTAAAAAATGTGTTTTTCCTGTAGTTAGTCTTGTAGCTTCCTGGTGTACCGTAGAGTAATATCCTATCTAAACAAAAGGACCTATAATTATATTTTGCAAAAAAACAAATTTTGGATGTTTTGAAAAATTCCCGAAAGTTTCCTAAAATTCCCATAAATTCCCGTTTATTCCCAAAAAATTGCCATGGAAATTTTCCGCTCTGAAAATTCCAGGGAATTTGCAAACACTAGCAGGATGTGACGTAGGTTTGTCACGTCTGCCAACTTTAAGATTAATATCTTGGAAAAAATCGGTTCTGCACTTCTATTTTTTATATATGTGTTTAAAGTGGTTGCATGGCGTGTGAATAAATAAAAAAGTTTACATTGAAGTGTTGACATTTTTAGTCAGTTTTCAAAAAAATGGACTTCCGGCACATTGGACAAGTCACGTCCAAGAAATAGCAGTAAACAAGCAACCAGACAAACCATCAGTTCTGAAACATGGAACGGCAATGGTGGTTGAATATGCATTTTATTATGGGA
>JAMKCH010038422.1:0-13482 GCA_023653785.1 Ophioderma brevispina | reverse complement strand
CGTGCACGTATTGTCGTAATGGAAATCATGCGTTATTAGGCGTACAACTGTGTGATGCAATAGAAACCGCGATAAGAACCGTGTTCCTATCCGCCCTCACAAGTCCCTATATTTCGATCTCCAGTTTGAGGATGACGTCACTGTGCGCGTTAGGTTTGCACCCTAAGAAACTCACGCGCTGGCCTTTCCAGTGCCAAACCGCACTGAAGACCCAGTGGGCAATGGACGCTGGAACGTCGAAAAGACGTCGATAGTTTTTGAAATTCACACACTATTTATGTTGAAAATGCAAATGCTCTTGACGTCGTTCTTAAAACGTCGAATTCAATTTGCATTTTCGAACGTAAATTTATAAAAACCGTCGACCTGTTTTCGACGTGCCAAAGTCGTTTCGACGTCGCTCTAAACGACTATCCGCTGGTAAAGGCACACATTCGAAATGCTAAAGCGAATGCAGAGTCACGTCCATTACGTAATACGTCCCCCTCAATACTCAGAGCAAGACCGAACAGAGTATAACGCTGTGGGCTGTTCAGTGTGCAGTAACAATACTTCTATGTATGTAATACAGTTACACCATCAAGCCCTGCCACATTGATTCTGCTCGTGTAGATAGCCCCAGTAAGGGATGTGTGAGCATATAGGACTTGTTTTGACAGAACACATGGGTATATGTACTACTTTGAACTAGTAGTAAGCCTATGTTTACACTCACGACAATACACATACGTGATCATCAAAATCATCATGCTTCAAGCTGAGAGCCCAGTCCTTTGCCTTCAAAGGGTACAAATCGCAACTAACCGGCCGGTCTCGTGGCACTGGGTGACGAGCGAAATAACCATCCATCTCTGTAACAAAACATCCACTACCTACTTTCACTCTCCCATGCAAACACTACTTGTGGTCTGCTGACGTAAGAGTATGAAAGCAACGGCAATTTGAAACTAAACCCTAATACTCAAATTCCAAGTGCTTTTTTCTCAAATTTCTTCATCCAACATCGTTTGTTGGATGAGAAAAGTTGCTCAAAATAGGCGTATTCCTGTGCTATAAAGGCCCAAATTTGTAGAGGGTCTGTTTTGGTAGATTAATATTAATTGATAGGCCAAATGAGTCGATTTTAACGGATATGTCGCCATTGGACTAACGTATATTTCGCAACCTCTAAATCCCAACTTCAGTAACGAAACATTAAGGACCTTCGCCGCCTGCCGGGAACCGCTTCTGAAGAGTTGTATTAAACATTTTTGAACCATAACACCATGTACAACCCCGTGAAACATCATAATTTTAAAAATCTTCTGCAAAAAAAAAAAAACAAAAACAAAAACATGATCGATCTCTAGTTACCATTACATCAAGACATCAAGAAAAAACATCGACAGGTCCAAACAACAACGCAAGTATCAACATCATACGTCATGTTAATACCTTTATAGGCAAACGCTTACAATCAAAAGAAACGGCGACAGTCGCAGTACTGCAAGTGTACGATTGTATGCTGCCTGGGTTTAAGTTTTCCTGTTGCTTTTTACCTAAAGAAAAGTTTTCGTAACATTAACCATGTTAAATGTAAATAAAGCTGCAAAATGTCTTCAGATGAAAGAAAAAATCAGCTTTCGTAAATTGTGCTTTCAATTTTTAGTATAACATACACCTTGGGGAGGAGGGTGGGCTTGGTTGTATTCAAAGGTGTATACATGCTCATATATGACCTCCCAAAAGGTACCACCTAAGCACATATTTTTTCCTGGATTTTGAGAAACCAAGTATTTTAGCTTGTTTTATACCTAGATTAGTAATTTGTGTGGCTGTTTCTTTTAAACAATGTACCTCTAATTAAGAAGTATTTTGATTATTATGAAATCAATACCCTAACGAAGTATTCCATTTTAGTTGTAATAACCAAGGACTACCCTATCGAAGATGCTTGTATTCTAAGGTAGAGATCATTCCATGTATCCACCTCCAAAATGCTACCATAAGCACATATTTGTTCTGATTTAAATACCGAACAATCCCTTTTTTGGTTTGGTTTAATCCCCTAAATGAGAAGTTTGTGGCTATTTAAAAATGTCCACTAAGAAGTATTGTGATTTGCTATATGGGTTATACCCCTAAAGGTATTCTGTGAAAGGCTAATGTGTGAGAGACGATTCTGACGACATGATGACATCCATAGAGGCGTTACCGTTGCGCACAATGCTGTGGGATTCAAAAGAAGAATCACATTATCAATCACCCCTAGAACCACAATTGCAGAATTTCGTGAAGAAAAAAGTGAATTATTCAGCCCAGCATTTGAGGTGTGGGTGCAGTGTGGTCCACTGTGTGAAAAGAATTCACAATTGTGATTCACGAATAATTGATCTATCGAATCTCAACATGCAATTTACAAAGAAAAAACCCTAATTTGTATTTTCGGTTATTTGCAGTGTACTTGAGGACATCGTCCGATATCGAAAACAGGGAAAACCGACCCCCAATTACGCGTTTAGTTACCCCGCATGATTATACAATCCTAACTTCACCTCCCCACATCAATTTGGTAATGATCCTACTTATAACATATCTAGTGTCAAACATTACAAGACATGAAAAATTGTTTAGTGAAATTGTACAATTTTGAAATAGAATTACAAACAACTTACGAATGAAGGGGGTGGGGACAACACGCAAAACCAGCTTATGAAGTAACAAACATAATGATCAATTTTTTCAGACAGTGATTACGTGCATTGAGAGATAATAGCATTCGTAGATCAATGAACACATAACCATTCTAGTTTTTATTTTGGCCATCAAAACTGCGGCCAAGCTTGTATTAAGAGATTAGAGCAATAAAAATTTGTGGTCCGGGAGCCAACATGCATAAGTCCATCATTTTAACGAACCCTTTAACGGTCAGCAGCCCAGAAGGTTTTGAGCAAACGAACGAGATACAAATATCTAAACCCCGGGAGAATTTTCAGAGACAAATATAACTTTTGCAATATGAAATGTCTGCCGGACGACCCGGCTGCTGCGTGTGGCCACAGGAGAGGGGTAAAGTTACTATTGATTGGTCAAAGTTTGATTACTGCTCTCTAACATCTAATTGTAATATAGCTCAAATTATTCCTTAGGTAACCAGGAGTAAAAAAAGTCAATTGGGTCACAAGCATGTGGTGCCTCCTTTCCAAGCTATTTGGGAAAATCGGCTAAAGGTCATTTGTTTATTGAAGAATAGGTTCCACCCCTTGCAATACCAAATTTCTTTGTAAATAATATTTAAAAAATATTATATGATACTGATTCCAAATATGAAATGCTTTAGCACTTCCGGCATCTTCTTTATGTTGTTTATAACGGGAGGGGGGAAAAAAGATTCCTGGTAGGGACTATATGGTGGATGGGGACATTATGTTTATCTCCTTATTAAAGGGAAACAACCCTATGCAAAATAAAAAGCAATTTTGAATGAGTATCCTTAAATAAAGTTTTTGAATTTTTTTTTAAATCGGGTATTGCAAAGGGTGAACTTTCTTGAATAAACAAAGAGCCTTTAGCCTATTCTCCCAAATATTCTGGAAAGGAGGCACCACACGATCGCATGTGACACAATTGCCTTTTTTACTCTGGTTATCCTAAGGAATAATTTGAGCTATACTTCATAGATTAGAGCCGTTCAAACATTGAACCCCATAGTAACTTTACCCTCTCCTGGGGCCACACGCAGCAGCGGGTCTCCGGAGCAGAAATTCATTATTGCAAATGGGATATTGTTCTCTGACATGTTCCCGCATTCAGATATTGGTATCCATTCGTGATCGAAACCTTCTGGGCTGCCGGTCTAATTGTAGACTGAATGCATTAGTTGCCAATAAGCGATCTGTACAGTAGCCTTTGTTACCATGGACACAAAAACAACAAGATAGTCCGTTGGCAGGGGATATTTTTAACCCGCAAATCAAATTATGCCCATGGAGTCTCACGTAATTGAAATATACTCTAGGGGCAAGCTCCAGCGTTCACAGTGTAAAAAGAGCCGGCAATATTGAATGGGGAGACAGGAGCATCATAAACTGAAAGTAAGTGGGAGAACAAGACGCAATAGAAAGACTGTGGGAATATGGTGGAATTGGAATAGCTTTCTTCAGACAAGGGAGTGTGAACGGGTAAAGCTCCTCCGACACCCCGTGAGATATCAGACACTCATGATCGTGACCTCATTCTATCGTTGGCATTGGTTGGTAACAGCTTTGCCCCTTGCAGAGAGATCCAGACTGGTATGGTACCACCGATCAGTGAATTGGACAATGGGTGGTGGTTATTTGTGTTATTAATGACATAAAACTATTGAACGTAAAGTAGAAAAACTGTATCACATAGATACAATACGTTTTGATGTGATTTGGAGCCTCTCAATTTCAACGTTTCGAGGGGTAATGTATTTCTAGCTCTTGTTGCTATAGGGACCGGATGATCTGCGACTACAATGCCGCTGTTACTGAGTCTCATACCTTCTTGAATCTGCCATGCTTGGCCTCTTGTGAAACTAGTCATTACCGGCGATTCAATGTCATATGATGATGATGAACTTATTCTCGTGATACAAAAAATATTGAATGACTCACTACTCCAACGTTTGACAAAAGATATCGCGAGCCTACGCACAGAATAGGGACAAACGTTATGATTTGTAATAACGCGGGAGTCCAAGTGGCGTTGACCAATTTTACAAGGGTTGTCCCGATCTTCCATCTGATCACTTCGCCCTATTGTGTGAAGTTGACTTGTTCGGCCTCCTGATACTAAACGTGCATCAAAGTGCGCAAAACTCGGTCCATTGATCATGATGAATTTCGAAGAGATGTTGTTGCAAATTCTCTGAATGTGAACTCTCGCTCGGTTGAAGAGATGGCCTGAGTCATTTACAGTACACTGCGTACTCTGCTGGACAATCATGCCCCTATAAAGCTTGTGAGATTTTCCCTTACGGCCCACGCACCGTGGTGTATGTGACTCTATTCTTTTTAGGGCCAAGCACCGCAAAAAGAAACGCCAACTTGAGTCGTAAATGGCTTGTAAAATCAAGCTTGAAGTAGATGAACAGGCATTCAGGGATCAATGTCGTCATTATAATGAAGTTCTCAACCGCGCAAAAACTGATTATCACTGTGCCGAACGAAATATTATTCTTGCTGAAACCCGGCAGAGGGTTACGCTTGTTAACAAGTCTGACTGTGTACAAACGCAGAACACACTTACTTCATGCCGTCAAAATATCAAGGAAACATCGGTCAATTTTGGATGATTTGTCTGTCAAATTATATTCCTGTGACGGATATTAATGCTGAGCTTATGTGGTAAAGTAAGTTTGACCACTTCCAACCCAATGACCTGCAAGGAGATCCTCGGATATTATTAAGAAATCGCGCATCAAATCCTGCTATCTCGATCTTTACCAGCTGTCTTATCAAGGAGTACTTACTTGTTCTGTTGCCGTCACTTACATCTATTGGGAACGCATCGATTGATCTGGGTGTTTTCCGGAGTCTTAAAAGAAGCCTTGTGATACCTCATGCTTCAGAAAAAGCAACCTTAAGTCGAGGACTTAACGAACTTTCGTCCCTGTTTCCAACTTACGTTCTTGGGAAAGCTCATTGAGCGTGCCGCTATGATTCAGCTACAATCTGACATAAAAGCTTAAAACATATCTCTACAACAAGAACCAGTCTGCATTTCGCCAGTTTCAAACAGTGTAGAGACCTGCAATGCTGCGTGTTTGAATGATGTTGTGGCGGTGGATGTAAGAGTGAATGAAGCATTCTTGTTTTCAGTGATTTATCAGCAGCATTCGAAACGGGGATCTATGAGATTTTGCTCGAAAGACTGCGATCACGGCATACGGGTTCAACGGTTCGGCTTTACGATTGGTTTGCATCATATTTAAAGAAAAGGAAACAATAGTTATCATCGACGGTGGGGGGGGAGGTGTCGACCCCAATGATCTCGATTGTGTGTTGTCCCTCAGAGGCTCGTTGTTGTGTTGGTCTGAAATGTTTGTGCTATATTCATCCCCCATTGAATACATCATTCTTAAGCTAGTGGTCCTTCCAGCATTCTCCTATTGCCGACGACCGCAATTGTACGTTGTGATTACACCTTCTGATCGTATTAGGGTTGTGTCCAAGCTTGAAGATTGCATCGCAGACGTTCGCTCGTGGATGGTTCGCAACAAACTATGCTTAATGGATTCTAAACTGAGTTAAATTAAGTGAAAATCGCGTTTTGAAAGGAACGTTACGACCATTAAATCAGATGGTTGACACAACCATTGCGCCTTCCAAAGAAGTTCGTGACCTCGGTTAGAGTGGGTAATGACAGTTTGCTTACTATGAACCCCAGTCACATCAATAATGTTTGCAGGAGTGCTTCTTTCGCTATCAGGAAAATCGGCAAGATTCGGCGTTACCTTGACAAAACAAATGCCGAGACAAACTCGCTGCACAGATTTTTTGCTTATTAATTTTCTTCGCGTCTCGACAACGGTTAATAGCCGCCATTATGGGTCTTCCGGATTAAAGAACTCGCAAGCTCCAAGGGCGTCGAATCATGGCGACGAAAATCATCACTTTGGTAAGAAGCACGAACACCATAACCCCATCTGTTTAGTCTCATTGGCTTCCCATCCGAGTAGAGGAGTGTGTTTACAAGCCTCCGCCGATGACCTATCTAAAGCACTTCTGGCCATGCACCCCGCATATTTAACTGAGCTGGTCATTACTCTAAATATATGACATTGCGAAACTCTTCGTCGATCCCTTTCATTTCTCCATTTGCACGCCGAGTCATCCAGTTAAGTATGGTAGAAGCTTCGCGCATTGTTGTTCCAAAATCTCTGGAATTCACTTCCTACCAACTCCGGGACTCCAACAATCCATAACTCAATTCAAATCTCGGCTGAAGACGCATCTTTTTAAGACTGTCTACGGGGTGTGATAGTATTTTTTCTGTTTTTACTACTTGCTTTCCTCGTGCATGGACATTCTCACATTGTTGAATTCTGTCGTTGAAGTTTTAACTGACTTTTCTCATGTTGTTTTTTAAGGTTATCCTTTTGTAAATACCTTTGTGTGTGTTGATAACTGTTCTATAAAGCTTTCTGTATTTTTTAGTTACTTTATATAAATTTAGGTACATTGCAATGCGTCATCGATGGCCGCTGCAATACATACAAATAACGCGGCACAAGATGTTTATTACATTCTTATTATTGTACCTTTGATGTAGATTATTCACCACTTGGTAGTTCAAATAAAATACTAGAAATCAATCAATACTGGACTTACAATTTTGGCAATTTACTACGTTGCGTCCAGAACTACTGGACTCATCAGGTAAATGAACCGGTGGATTGGTCATGTGACGACGGGCGCTTAAACACCTGCGTTTATCCTAGGTGGGCCTTTCACAAAGCCCAGAAAACGCAAAGACCAACAACAAAAGATCTTAACAGGTAACGCTCAAAGGCCATCAACCCAAGTGACATACTTTGTTTCTTGCACCTCGGAGAGGATCAACAAGGACCTAAAATCTACGGGCATCTCAACACTCGTTTAAAAGTCATCTAACACCCTCCATGGTAAACTTGTAAGAGTAAAAGACAATCCACCAGGATAAGCAAAGCAACCTTGTTGTACGGTCTGACATGTGCGGACAAGGATTGTACGAGTCTAATATTGGGAGACCAAACAATCCCATTAAGCTAGGATTTACCAACATCGTCAGGCCCACCCAGCTCTAATAAAGCACAGAACTCTGCGGTTTTCAATCATATCAAATCCTCAGGCCACACTGATCCAGAGGAGTACCATCCTGATAGAGAAGAACGTTTGTTTGAAAGAGGTGTACTAGAGGCAATCTGGGAAGAGTCGAACAAGCCTCACACTTAAACAAGAAAGGGTGACTATACGCCTTTCCCTATCACATGCGTGGGACGGGGCACTGAGGGGGATCCCTCGCCGCGGTCACGCCAATCCACCGGTTCACTGACCTGATGATGAAGTCCAGTGGTAATGGACGCAAAGTAGTAAATTGCAAAATGTAAGTCCAGTATTTGATTTTTGAATTTCTATTCTTTTTTATTATTATGGCTTACAATGCACATCGATTCTATCGCCGATTTGCTCTCCACTTGAATTGCGCCATGCCCGAAAAGTGAGGGAATTCCGATGACGTCATCCATCGCGCAATCGGCCTCGGGAGAGTTTCATCAAGACTTTTGAGACTCATATTTTGGATGAATCTATCACTAAGTTTGGGTTTTCCTATCAAATCCGGGCATTTTGATGGTTACTACGATGTATACTCTACCGATTCATCATGTATTTACAACAGCGTATTTTTCGTACGGAAGAAGATTTTTGTATGAATGTTATTGCCTAAGTTGTGGCAATTCGGCCCTGGCGCGTCTCGTTAAATTATTAGTGGTGCTCCAGTGATTAAACGGAATTCAGTCAAACACTCATACGCGGGTTCCCTGAGCCTTGTGCCCTCGCCTTCATGGCTCGGACTCTATGGTCAGTTGTGAAGTGGTGAAGACCAAATCGCAGGAACCCAGCGTAGGACCTGGTACGACCTTTCCTCGAGTATCGGGAAGCCCCGAGAGCAAATCGTTCATGTATTATATTGAATGAAAAGGGTGCTGTGCTGCATCCACAGAGCGTTAGCCCAGACCCGTAGGTACAAGAGTTCTATCCACGAAGCGTAGTTTCTAAAACGCCCCGGAGACATAAATTTATATCCATACCCCGTTAGATTACACTTGAGGTTATGGCATAATTTGTGTACGCTAACCTTTCACCAGCGCGGGTGGTTTTAGGCGTATTGGGTATAATTACGCATTTCTTTAAGCGTTACGCAGAATTAGGCGCCAGAAATGTAAAAAGCCACGTAGCTAGGAGAAAGCGACCGGATAAATGAACCATGAAATATTCATTTGTATGCACACAAGCTCGATTTAGCAGTTCACCCACAAGGGCGCACACCAGTAAATAACTGCCCCATTGAAATACACGCAATACCTGTTTTGAAAGCGAGATTTCGAACAAGCGGCAATATTTGGCATACAAGTTATATATTAATGGATTGCAAATCGATGAAACTTTAACATATGTTTCAATGTATGCGGGGTCTTCCGATTCGTTTTTCAGATACGAGACCCTAAATAGCGACCGTGCCATTTCCCACCAGTTTTCGGGCCTGCAAACTTGTTTACGCCATCTTCATACAACGAGGGCCTATTTTCCGTGTGAAAATCAACAAATTTTAAAGCACCCAAATCAGTCTGTGGTTTGCACTCCTTAATACTGTAATAATAAAAAAAATCTCAAAATTAGCTGTTTTTTACCGGGATTAAAAACCATGTAATAACATGAAATGCGTGTGATTTAGTGTGTGCGCCCGCAAATTAAGGGGAGAGTGTTTTCATTTGTATAGTTCCCCCGACTATGGTATTTTTTTACTGAATGATATTCGTAATTATTTATACCAGCTAGTATTTTGGAGTTTTTAATTAGATTGTGTCGTTTTATGTCATATCCTCTCATTCTGTCTTCTTTTGTTACGTTGTATGTCATTTTCTGTCATTTTCTGTGTTTGTATGTCATTTTCTGTCAGTTCCTGTGCTGTATGTATGTATGTTCTTTTATGTTGCTTGTTTTTTTTTGTTTGAGATACAGTTTTCAACACCCAAGTTTGGGGCCAACCGAAACAGGGGCATTTAATGATGAATCGGAGTCTTAAGGACCAGCAGCTTGGGAAAGTCAGGGGTTTTAACCACCCTACTCTTGTTCGAAACTGGCTGCGACGATTAATGTCTTCAGAAAAAAAGCACAGAAAGACATACAAGTACATAAAGGACAGAAAATTACATATAAGCAGAGAACAATGACAGGAAGGAAAAGACATACAAGCACAAAAGTATGTGAAAATACATACACGCACATAAATAAAAAGACAAAAAAGAATACAAGCCAAATAAAAGGGGAGAACAATGACATTACAAGCCAAGCACAGAAAAGTCATAGGTTGATAAAAAGACAGACAGAAAAGGAAGAGAAAGAGAGGATAAAGAGGAAAAGATCCACAAGCACTTAAGGGAACAGAAAATGACATACAAGCACATAATAGGGTAGAAAATGACATACAAGCAAGCACAGAAAAGGTCGTTAAAAGACACAAGTACAGAAAAGGAGAGGAAAAAGGGACACACAATCCACTTAAATATCCTGGACAGAAAATTACATACCGCAAGCAAGCCAGAAAAGGACGTTAAAAGACCAACAAGTACAGAAAATAACACACAAGCACTTAGGACAGAAAATGAAATCATCACATAAAAGGACAGGGATAGACATACAAGCACAAAAGTACAGACAATGACATACAACCAGAAAACGACAGAAAAAGACCACAGCACAACAAGGGCAGAAAATGACAATCAGCACATTAAAGGGACTACATCACACAGAAAAGGAAATAAACGTGACATACAAGCACAACAAAATGAAGAAAATTACATTCAAGCACAAAAAGGACAGAAATGACATACACGCACCCATCCAGCACATGCTGCCTTCTTGTGGCATTGTTGCCCAAAGGCTAGGCCCACCACCGAAGACTGTGGATTGACGTCCGGAGGGCATCCAGTCATTAATCTTTGCTCCAATAAATCTTCACACGGCAGTATTGCTGAGCATTTGCTGATTGGTGGTATCCGACCCACCGTTTATCGAGAGACAAAGGCCGGATTTAAAACTTTGGTTTAACTAACTTTACCCTGTATGAGGTTCTATTATGTCACATCAAATTCCATGTGAAATTTAACAGAATTTGATGTAACCATGACACAATTTAAGTATTTTGTCTTTCCTCAACAACTCAACATGCAGGTAAAACAGTTTTTCTTACCCATAGAAGAACACATGCACAATGAGGCCCTTTTTTTTTAAATAATCAGCTTCTTTTATTTACCCAATCAATCAGTACAGTAAGTTTACAGAAACAAATTACAGTACATATCCATTGACCCAACAATTTTGGCAATGTAGATATGTTTCTTATTTTTCTCTACAGAGGCCAGCGTACACAGTTTTTGACGTCTCGTGTACCCTAAGGTCGAAATACCTTCAAACAAAATAATGACCTTGTGCACAAGTGATCTGAGTTTTATATAATATAACGATTTTAATTATTTTTATTGGTTATAATTTGGATGTCAAACATCATTATATATATAGTAAAAATTAACCAATTACACACAATATGTAAGACTTATTGTCCTCACGAATGTCCCATAAACCATAAAATGTCCACAAAGAAGCGTTGCAGTTCAACGATGATATGTCCTCACAGCGAAGACCTTTCCAAATGCGCATGCAAGTCACAATTATAAATCTAGTGGTATTTCCAGTGGAATCTTAGTCCGGAATGTACTTATTTTGTCCAGCAGTTCAAAGATCGACAAGGTTGAATTTAAAAGTCCTCGAGATAATCAATCACGCGTATATCAGTCCAAGATATCACCAGGATTTCTATCTGTCCACAATTTGGAATCTTATTTTGATTCCGAGCCCTTTTTCGGCTTCAAAGACGAAAGTAAAATAATTACAGCAACCTTTGCTCACAAAATGAATTATATCTCTGGCAACGAGTACTTGATACAGGTCTGCTCCTCAATGCAGTGTAACCACTAAGCTTATCTTTCTAGCTACGTGTTTTACTAGGGGAAGGCTGGCATAGAGTCCTTCCAGCGATAGTAATTTAACTTACTCACAGATAGATTCCCCTTCTAACATAATCATTACATCATTCGCATGCTAAACATAACCTTAACTAGCTGACCAATCGGAATTCATCACCTGAATTGACATCACTTCATATATATAACTTTTGGGGGAATTCCCTAGATCTGCAATGTTCTGATCTCAACGCATAAACAAGTTGAGGCAGTTACTAAGTTTAGCATCCTTGGTGAATTCCCCACTTCCCCTATTGTGCAATCTACACAGTAGCGCGTTGTTTCAAGGGTCTCTACCCTTCATTCCTTGTTCACACGTCTGGATATAATGCATATATGTTTGTTTTTTTTTAAAGAAGTGGAACATATCCTTCTCCTAAAAAAAATGCAAGAATTCTCTATTAAACACCTTAATTGCCACCTGGCCTAATGTTCCATGTTTCCACGAGCGCGTTCAATAAGTCAACTCAGGCAGAGCCGGCCTTGTACATTCGTCATACTTTTTTTCTGCATTTGCAAAAAAATGATAGGAGTTTGTGTACATGGAAGATTAAAACCACAACAAATGGGATCCAAGGCTGTCGCTTCTGATGTAGCACACCCACTGTACCTGACCACACAGGTTTTTGTGGGTTTTTATGTCTAGACAGGAGGAACCCGGGCCCAGCCAGTGTGGTCAACAGACCACCAGGCAGTGTTACCAATTTTTTTATATATGGTTATATAATCTGTTCTCTAGACGGGTAGCCCTAAAAAACACATGTTCACGTTTTCAAAAATAACACTTTTTGTCGGTTTTCTTTCATACAGCCTTGATCAAGGCTTCTAACAGGTGGGCACTTATCAAAAACAACTAGGGCATTCCACAATTGACGGACCATCCTCCATAGAAACGAATGTTGAAATGCACGATTCTAAGCAACACCAAATTTGTATAGGTAAAATCACGTAACTCGTACTTTGGTTGGACGTCATACTCCCAACAGAAGCCTGTTTTGATATAGTATCCTGCACAGAATGAATTACATTTTGTTATCTTTCTATAAATACAAAGTAACAATTTCATTAGGTACCTGCGCTTCAAACATTATTACTTTTTGAAAGCCCACTCCTACAGGGCCGTCTGCGGGCCTATTGTATAAGCACTGGTATCTTCGTCCACTAAAGTATCTGGTCATGAAGTTGCATTCGACGCCTTCTGACATTCGAGACCCAATTTTTAAAACACCTGAACAGTTTTAACTATAGGTACCAAGGTTTGGTCATATTCATAAAATGTTAATAACCCACCCGGCCCAGGCTAATCACCTCATGCTTAGGCATACGCACCTGTTTTATGAATTGGCTCAGGTCATTGTTTACGCTACCATATCAACATAACTTGTTGAACGCATCCATTTACATTTAAGGGGTTGTCTACTTTTGAGTGTTGCAGAATTTGAAATGTTACTTTATTCACATCCATTGGAAATGTGCCTTAGACTCAAATCATCATACAACTTTTGTACCGATTGTTTCTTCTTTTTTATCACACCAGCATTTTTGGTATTGCTTTTACAACAGGCCTGCGTTGTCCTTTTAAACGTTTGTGGTAGCTATTATAATTGGTGGAAATAGCTTTATATCGGCCCCATCCCCGTGCTTATTTCTTTCCTTTCCTTTACCATCTTAGGTTTTTTTGTACCCCAAAAGAA
>JAMKCH010038421.1:0-14222 GCA_023653785.1 Ophioderma brevispina | reverse complement strand
CCCTTCGGGAGTTTTGTTACAAAAAATGGCTCAGGTAGACGAGGGTTAAGTTTGTGGTAAAATGATAATACTGCACTTATTGGACTTGTATTCTTGTAACACAATGACCAACTAACTTCATACTTGGTGCAGTGGTAAAACATGTTGAACTCTACCTTTTGACCTTATTTGCATATCATTATAATAATGAGCTCATTTGCATATTTTTCAAGTTTGTTTTCATCATCTGGATGTCAATTGTTTCATGTTTGTCCTGATTCACAAACTGTGATGGCAAATGACGCATGCATTTTGGGAACACTGTATTTTTTTCACACCGGGTAACTTTGTGTTGAGTTCAAATGACTGCCCCATGCTTGTTAAGTAATAAGATGGTTGATAGTTTTGACAGTGTGCACTCAGATGTATTGTAATTAAGGGAAATTGTAATAAAAGTGCACCACCTCATCATGGCTAATTTGATGAAATGACAGAACTAATTATGATGAACACTTGTTATTCCTGGTGTTGAGTTATTGTTGATATACTAAATCAAGTAATCACTTAATTTTGTTTAGTGATATTTCATGGTTGGGTTTTGATTCCATTTTCAAACTTCATGTTTCATGGTAGAATTCTTATTATCCATGTTTGTTTTTGTTTACTTTAATGCTTTATTGAATTATTCCAGATTTGCCTCTGTTTGTGTTCATAGTGCCCCTGGTAGGGTCATGAAAACATTGAAAAGGCCAGAGTGTGCGATATGCAGTTTGGCACCATTACGTTGTATAAATATTTTAAAAATCGCTTTTCATGGAAATTTTTTTTAAAGTGAGGAGGGAGGAAATTTTTTTCAAAAATATTTTTTATGATGAATTTATATGCAAAAGAGATGTATATCCTTCTTGCATTTTGGGAGTGGGTGTGGATGAATATGCCATAAAATTAGTAAAAAATGTTTTATACAAATAATACATATATATGTTGCAAAATTATACTCCTGCAAATGTCTCCAAAATAGCTAGCAATGTCACCAGTCTTGTGAAATTAGTAATGTTCCAAAGCCTATAGCGCATTTATCTTCCTCAAGTCAGTAATGTCAGTGTGATATTCAGTGGCCGCAGCATTAATCGGGTGTGTCGATTGAAAGCTCTGGTGTACACATGCATGCATTTAATGGCACTTAGATGCTTGCAAGAAATACTTGTCTGACCGTGTTGACGTCACTGAATTGTGGAAGATAAATGCAATGACCTACCCTTTTCAACTTGAAACAAGTAAATAAAATAATGTCAGAGAAAACCAATCATTGCTGATCAATAATACCATATTTCATGTCACACACTGGTCACACACCTTCAATTGATATTGATATTTTGGTACTTGTTGTTAATTTGTTTTAACTTGTTTTTGTCAATTTTCTTGACTTTTGAATTTAGTGACATTTTTAAGGCATGATCTATCCAATAAAAAGCAAATTCAAAGAACATTTTATTTTGCCACATTTTGCGATAGAAATCGCACATTTATGCTTTTGCTCCCAGGATTCCTAGGATTCTAGGCGCTAAGTTCCCTAGACTCCACTTTATGACAATATAAACAGCACTTGGATCAAATTGAACATTTTAAAATGGTCCTTATACACGCTTTCAGTTTTAAATTGTTTTAAACCAATTCCTTTAATTAAAGAAAGAACATATTCTGAAGCGAATGTGCACAGAACATTTAAAGGTCTAACAAGAATTTAAATGGAGTAAAAATAATTAATAGGTTTCTGTTGATTTACATCAAGCGAGAATTGCTGCTGCTTTAACGTAAGGTTGGTCTCCAGTTGTATGGACACTGTAAATAATTGTGCAGCTCCAAATGTCTTGTAAACTCCCCAATTACCTTTAGACAAACCTTGTCCTGTAAAATAACAGGAGTCAAAAAAGTCTGGGGGAGGGGGTAAAGATGCCATTTTTCTGAATTTTTCAGAAATGTTTTTTCTATTTTTCCTCTAAAATTTATGATTCTTTAAAGTCCTTTTCCAAGGAAATATTCTATGTAAATGTTCATGGAAAATGCATGAAAATTTAGGTTAAAAACCTTAATTTTGGTTGCAATGTAAATGTGTTGATGTTATAAATTGAGCAATTACTCATGTTCTTTTCATCTCTAGCACACGCACATTCTTTCACAACCAAACTTGGCAGTCGTAGGGTCAGTGGTGTTTTTGTTTTAGCATGTTAAAGTGTTAAATAAGTGCTATCCATCTCTTAACACTTATCATGAAGTGATCTCAATCACAGGTTTTTTCTAATATTGTCCGGAAAAGTTTCAATTGATTATTTGTATATGTCTAATTTGTTTATTTTGTTTTCCCTTCCTTACATATTTGTGGATTATTTCTAAATCTTCCAATCACCGATGATGCCCCTTATAGGTAAGTACACACTACATCAGCTGAACCAACAAATAATTAGTTTTCTGAGATAAACACAAATGAGGCATTTCAATTTTTTTATTGTATGGTACACCTATTGAATCCCTAAGGGCACTAGCAATTCTGCAGTTAATGTCTCCTCTTTGTAAAGCCCATTGAAAAACAGAAAGCTATGTGTTGAAGAAATCTGAAAGAGGCTTGTCATATTTCTACAAGATCAATATAGTTGCAGGGCTATAGTACGTTTACCCTGACATTCTCTTTTATGAGGACTTCACTTTCACGGTTCTATCCAATATTAATATCCCACAGGCTGTATCATGTGTGATAAAATGTTGTCACATTGGTTTGTATGTTAGTAACAATCAATATTCCAGTAGGCATGTAAAAGTTTGTGAATATTAATTTACATCTTGATAAATATTGGAAAAAATTTGCCAACACAATTTGAAGAGGCCGTCAAACTATTTGCTGTGCTGTTAATATTAGAATTCAGACTCGAACTGGAATTCCCTTATGGGATAGAGGAGATTTGCGTTGTACGCCGGGGTGGTACGTATGTTGAACAAACCTCAAAGATATTTTACGAGGCTTTGAAGATAGTGCTTGTGGGATTTTAAAGCTTCACAATGCTAACGTAACCTCCGTAGGGATGCTTTCTTCAGCACCTGTTCAAGCATAATACTTTATAGCTTAAAGACAAATCAAGTTGTCCTTCATATAATGCTGTACACAAAGGAAAATGGTCTATTACTAATATTTTCATGAGATGATTTGTAAAGCTTTAGTGATTGAAGTTTTGTTGTATTGAAACCGCTAATGATAAATTTGTAAGGGTTTATTCAGGTTGCAAAGGTCTTAAAACCTAGAGGAAGAAAAAAAAATACATTAAAATTCTACTTTCCATATTTTATACACTTGTATTAAAATAATTTCAGAAAATGCCAACAAAATAGAATATCTCAGCATCGAAGCAGATATGAATGTCAAATGAATACCAAAAGTGTGCATGTCACAAACATAACTTAATTATGAAATTGTCAATTTTGAATTTTAGCTCTTAAAAAAAATCCTATCAAAATTCCCTTAAAATAGTCATTTTTAAAACCCCGTCCTTGCATCAACTTGAACGTAGCAGGGTGCCTGAAGAATTACCCTATCAACTATAATAGATTCCACACTGGATGGGGCAGGCAGGAAAAAAGGGTGTGGACCTGGCTTCTTCTTTGCATATATCCACAGTCATTGGTAATGGCTTATAGTGGTGTCCGGATTTTTCACTGAGAAGCTATCCGCGTGTATCCCTGATATGGACGCTCCTAACAGACTGTCGAATACATGGCATAGGGCCATGACTTGCCCCAACGTTTAGCCCGATTACAAATTGATTTTGTGGTGAAAAGATCGGCCAATTTGCCAAAAGTAGATCTATTATACAACTACTGCACAACAATAAAGAAAAAACGACAGTGCCACTAATCACCTGTTCAATCTTGGATGGGGCTCTGAATGCCATTCATTGGCATTCAATTCCAAACCTGCCGGTCAAACAGCTTTCACTAATATGGTATGCATTGGCATTGTGTATTTGTCTCAAGTTTTTCTTGGCACCATATACTCTTTGGTCATAGAAGAGACATATTGCTTGACTTGGACTATGCATTATTCGAAATAAAACTCTGTCTCCTTCCCCTCCATTAATCTTGATCCTCCTGACAAAATTAAGTTCGCCACTATCACAGCGGAACTACTATAGCAACACACTATCAAGTTGACTACTCCCTGAGAGTGATATTAAGGGTATTGCACAGTACCATGTAAGTAGATTTTATGCATTATGGTTTATATCCTCTCATCAATAACTCCTATAACAACACAAAAGCTTTAATTTAAGAATACGTTGTAAAACAACACACGTGGCCACTTTCACAATCTGAATTCTGTATGAAAACTTCTATAAGCACCCAGAAATTGTAATTAGCGGATCAACTTACCCCGCATGGTACGACCTGTTGTCCTTACTGGTAAAATCCAATCCTACAGGTGACTGAAAGGAAAACTAACTGATCTGTTTTGTTAAAAGTTTAAAGTCCTTGCCGTGCCGAATGGCGCGTGGGTGGCGCCTATCTCCATTTCCATAACCGTAGGCCAGACATCTGCCACAATGCAGTGAAAGCAGAGAGGGGGTTAGTGATCTGGTAGCTCTGCATGTTTACTTCCCCCTCCATTCTTTTAAATGCCAAGTTCTGACAAGAAGGCAGTAGGGACCGCCATTTACTATTATCCCCCTGGCTTGAAAGCCATGGGGGATTTTTGGCGATAGGGCATATGTATGTTCGTGTTTGGTTAGGTTTTGGTTATGTTTTTTGGTTTTCAGTTCCTTTGAAAGTTGAAGTCCAAATTGAAACCGGACTTGGGGTTAAGGTGGCAGAGGGGTTTCTTCATCGGTGGATGAATGTAAAGGTTCATGGACCAGGTGAAAATGTCATCTGGGTCATGTTCTATATTGCTATCTTCCGGGGGTTCATGCAAGCTTATTGCTGTCTTTACTTTCTGAGCAGACGCTGTAACCACTACTAGGCCAAACCCTCGGTGACTCTGCCAACTATGACTGCAAAGTGGTAAGCAATTGTACAAATTTTCAATTCATATTTTTGAATAAGTGACCCGTAAAGACCATCCAGTGAATCAACTACCCACAGATTTCTATATTTTTCTATTTTAATTTTTTATTTTTTGAAAACAAGTAAAAAAGTATGTGCTGAATTGCACTGTACATTACATCTCCTAGTAGATTTTTGTAAGTAACATCTTTTGACAAAGACCCATTTGAAATGGCATAATTTCGGAGTCAAAGATAAAAAATAAATTGCATGTGGACATTGGTGTGGGTGGCTCCATCCTTCTTGATACTTAGCAGAGTGTCTAACATTTAGATAGCAGTATTGTTGCCATTTAGGGACTTTCCTGGCAGAAAATTGATTAGGCCTCTATGTTTATATATCGAGAAGGCCACTTTTCTTGCTATATCAGATTGATAAACCTTTTAGGATTCTTTGGAGAAGCATAAAAAATACAATTCAGTTTGTTAAAGAAACATGAAAGAAAAATGAAAAACACAGCAGAACCAAATAAGCCTACACTTTTGCACTGTTTCTAACAGGAATTTTGCTTTTTTTGAAATATTGTGAAGCCACAAACCCTTATTTTAAAGGTTGCAACGAGAGTTTTGAGACAAAACCCAATATCGTTCATATAGTAATTTCATATAGATTTGACTCTCATGATTTCTTACTTGTAGTGACTATAGAAATGTCTTAAAATAGAGAAAAAGGGATATTTTGCTAATATTTCCATATAAAACCTAGGCTGAATTTGAGGGTCAATTTTTGCCAGGGGGGGAAAGCATATATTAAAATTTTGTTTATATGTATAGCCTATGTAATCACTAATTTTTCACGGGGGGCAGGTTCCCCAGAGGGATGCAGAGCTGCCAACATTAGATTTTGGAACAGGAGATGTAATCTTGGAATCAGGGACGATTTGATTAGGATCAGTGGCTTTTGGTTTAGCGAGCGATTTCATTTCACATGTAACACCTATTATTAAGGTCCCCCTCAAGAGGAAGAGCCAATGGATTTTGTTGTCTTAAAGATCAATTGAAAGCTTCCCCATTTCTGAACTGTCTTAGAACTTAGTTCATTTGAGGCTTTTTTTCAAAATGACATGGCTGAAGTAAAAGTCAACTTTAAAGGTTAGTAACTTGAAAACGGAGCCACCTACATACTTATGAACTGCACTCATGAGATAGAGCTCTTTAAAATAAAGCTTCCTGAAAAAAATTGACAGAGTCCGCCATTCTGACAGCCCCCATTTAAGGACTGTCATTAGGAACTAAGTCCATATGAGTATAATTTACAAAAAACAGCAATTCATGAAATGGAAAGGTTGAAGTAAAAGTCAACTTTTAAAGCCATACTTGAAACAGACCACCTACAAACCCTATGAATGCATCATACTAGAGCTCTGTTAAATAAAGCTTTCCCTAAAAAAATTGACAGGGCTCTGCCATCTGAACAGCCCCCGTTTAGGGAACTGTCAATGGAACAAAGTCCACAGCCAGGCACTAAATAATAATATAATTTAATAAAAACTTTTGCATTCAATAGCCATGATGGAGCAATACTCAAAAAGGCAAACTGTAAATCACACCCATTTTCATTATCGTTGTAGACCCTGTCCCTTTGCACCACTGGAGTTATTTGTTACCTTAGACCAGCATATAGCAGTTAAAAATGGTTACATATTAAAATATTGCTGTGCTGGCCATCCAAAGTCGGGAGAAAACGATTGGAAACCAATTAACAAACACTTGTATAACTTATAAATCTTGTCCTTTAATTCCTTTGTAAGACGCTTCTCCTGCCGTCCTGCCTAACAGGTGTTACATGTTTAATTTATTTTCTTACTTGTTATTTTTATTTTGATTTCAATAACGCGATCATTTTCCGTATTTTTACTCGGGAAAAAGTACTTCCCGATTGCCGGTATTTTGCGTCCATTTTTCATACAAGCGGTGGCTGTATAAATGCCGACTTGTACTTTCCGTACAAAAAATGACGCAAATACGACAATCGGGAAGTACTTTTTCCGAGTAAAAATACTCTTTAGAGGGTAGAAATCCGGGAGATTTTCGGGGCTCAGTGGAGATTCGGGCTCAGTCGGGAGATTGAGTCAATTTCCGGGAGTGTCCCGGACAATCCGGGAGAGTTGGCAGTTCTGGGTCTCTCCCCCCCCCCCCCCCCCCCCCGGGGTACGCCACTGCCCATAAAGCTTCAAGTGAAAGTTGGTAGCTGTTGGTAGGGCCCCAGACTCAGTGGTCCCTGACTGCTCAAAATAGTGATAGAGTTTAATATCTCAATTAATTCCACAAAGTTGAAATATGACACATGTTATAGAACATTAACTTGATTCGATATTTGACCCTATTACTTTGCAGTGCACTCAAGTAATTACATTGTCCTGTGTATATATACATGTCCTAAAAAAAAGTAACACATCAACAAAAAATAAACACCAACGTGAATATTGGTTACACTTTACAATGTGATGAATTTTTAATTATGTAATGACGCATCAAGTCTGATGATAAAAGAAGTGTTTGAAAAGAACCAAAAAATATTCCTTATGTCCCAACCGACGAGTTCGGAACGGGGGACTATAAAATGAGCACGTCCTCCTTCCGTTGTCCCGTTTGTTTGTCGTCCGTCCTGGCTGATAAATGTTAACCCACTTTGTTTACATTTTATCTTATTTCCCTTAAGGCAACAATGATGTAACTGGGGTGGAAGACGCAGGTTTGATGAGTTCTCTGACCTAATTAGATAGTATCTAATTTGCATAATTTTCATGAAACTTTTCCTGTAAGACGAGAGGAGGACAAGGTGGGAACGAACGAACGCAGGAAATAGCCAGGTTAAGTTTGAGAAAGGAGAGAGACGGCAAAGCGGCAGAAATTGGAAAAAGCGGACAGGCGCAAAATAAACAGAAAGAGAGAAAGTGAACCGGAGGAAAAAAGGCTTGTATACAGTTTTCTGGATTTCCGTAGGTATATAAATGATGTACCTTATGGAAATGAAGCGGGTTGAAGAGTTCACCACCTGATACCTTTTGGCGTATTTTGGGCAAATTGGAGTATGCAAATGATCCATTAATTGCCAAAAATCAGCGTAATTGCTATATTGTTTACACCTTTAACCTTGGATACTCAAAATTCCTGCGCTGGATGAAAGCCTATCTTGGGGCACAGCTTTTTTTGCGACTTGAAAGTATGTGATACATGTTTATGCAGCGTAGGTATGCAAATGACTTAATTAAAATATGTATAATTGCGGTATCTCTGAAACGTAACCTCGGATAGCAAAATGCCTTTGCTACATGAGACTACTGTCCATAGGGTGGGGGTGGGGGGCGTAGGTATGCAAATGAGCTAATTAAATAGTTAATGATGTATCTCTGAAACGGTACATCGGATAAGCAAAATGCCTGTGCTACATGAGGAACTACATTGCCATAGGGGAGGGGGTGGGTGTTGGGGGGTGGGTGTTGGGGAGGGGGTTGTTGGGGAGGGGGTAGGTATGCGGGGGGTGTTGGGGAGGGGTGGGGTGTGCATGGGTAGGGAGGGGGGTGTTGGGGGTATGGGGGGTGAAAGTGTTGGGGAGGGGTGGGTGGAAAGACACAAAACTGTGGGGGAGGGGGTGGGAGTGTTGGAGGGGGTTGGGAGTGTGGGGGAGGGGGTGGAGTGTTAGGGAGGGGGGTGTTGGGGAGGGGGTAGGTGTTGGGGAGGGGGTAGGGTGTTGCGGGGGTGTTGTGGAGAGGAGTGGCGTTGTTGCGTCGGGATTGGGGAAGGGGCAGGAGTGTACAGGGTATGGGGTGGGCGTGGGGTATTGCGGAGGGTGGGGTGTGAGGGTGTTAAAGGAGGGGTCGGGGTGGGTGTTGCAGAGTGTTGGAGGATGATTGGTGTTGGGAGTAGTTGTGGGGTGTTGGGAGGGTAAGGGGGGTGTTGGGTGTATTGGGAGGGACGAGTGGGGTGTTGTAGTTGCATTATCGCAAATGTTAATGATGGCGACATTCGGCGGGGACAATTTACACATCGCGTAAATCGAGTTCGCCTTGTTTTGAGTTAGAATGAAATTGGTAATTTTGTTGGTGTGCAGTCCTTTCAATTTTTCAGACCAAAATCAAGAGACCATAGGTTGCCATATTCTGCAGAAATCTTGGACCACTACTTTAACCCTCATCTACCTGAGCCATTTTTGTAACCAAAAATCCCGAGGGGGGGTGAGTTGAGACCCCCCCCCAGTGATTTTTGTTACTGAACATCCGATTCCTGTAAATTTGGTACCACAGGGTTAGCTTAGAGTTTATTCTTTCCATTGGTATCAAAATAAGTACCAACATCCCCATTATGACGTCAATATGAAGTAATATGTTGAGGAAAGTGTGAATTTGAAAATACTGAATATAGGGTTGGGAATGGAAAAAATTGATGATTTGCAATTTAGCAGACTCAAAACATTATTATAAGCACTTTAAAATGCTCTCATTATATAAAATAAGTCATTTCCATCAAAAGTAGAGCAAAAAACTGCATGAAAAATTGGATATTACTAACATCTACACACTCACATATAACCCACATTAGACATACTATTTAAACACTGCTCACTGTTCAGCAAGATAATCACCAAAACATAAAAGCAATAAAAACAGTGAAATGAATTGTGTAAATTTATAGCAGCTATGATTCATTGTACAATTTAGTCATGTTACGCAGGGACTGTGTTGGGTCAACAAAATGTTGTAACTCTCGGCAAGCAAAAATTTTGTTTGTAACACTACCGTGTATAGTAGCTCTCCTAGGTAGCACCCAACTGTTTTCTTCTTTCCTTTTACTGTGACATACTATAAAAGAAATGAAATATTGAAAACTGACCAAATCCATCTGAATTTGAATCTCGATTTAGATTTCACTCCAGAGTATTAATTTCGATCGATAATGAATCGAGGGAAAAAATATAATTGAGGGTCACTGCACTCATTTTTAATGGCAATTGTAATGCATTTGAAAAGCATGGTCATGCATTTCTCACTATTGTAAATTTAAAATTGAAAATGACATCAAAAAACATTGGTCTGGATTTTAAATAATCCTGATTTTTTTCTCAAAATTAAGATAAGTTTTCCAACATTTTGGGATTTTTTTTACAACAAAACAATGAAAACTGAGTACTTAAAAAATATTTTAGAGAAAATTTGGAACAGATGCCATTGAATGACATTTGGGCATTTCTCTTCAAAATGGGTCCATAGCCTGACAGTGATATTGCTAACAAAATTGCAACATAATTATGATCTATTCATTTTATTTGTTAACTTATTTTTGCATTTCATGATTCTAATACATTGGTTCAATAGATCTTTGAAAAAGATTTATCTCACTTTTTTCATATAATTCCATTTGTGGAATTTTGTGCCATGAGCAAATGTTTGTAGGGTATAGCTAGCCTTCCTGCCCTGCAAAAACAATTAAACTCATGCTAAGTGAGGAATTTGTCTTGCTTGAGGAGATGGGTCTAAAAAGGGCTAGTTTTCAAAGAATGTTCATATTTTTCTTCACAATTTTGTTGAAAAAATGTCCATGCAATCAAATTTCAACTTTGAATAATGAAGTGTTTGAATATTAAAGGTGCATTTATGATTCTAGTGCTATGGTTCAATAAATTTCTTTGAAAATGAAAAACAAAGGCTTACCTTCATTTAATTCCATTTGTGGAATTTGGTCTTATGAGCAATTGTTTGCAAGGACATATCCAGTTTGCTTGGTCTGCAGGGGTAAAATTCCACTAAGAGAGGGGGGGTTGTCTTGGTCGGGGAGGTAGACAGGTCTACAAAGAGCCATTTTATTTAAAGTTGTTGATACTTTCTTCCTAAATTTTGTTGAAAAGAAGTTTCCGTACAGGTTACTCCATACAACATTGCTTCGTGGGATGGGGAGGGATATGGCTTAACAGATAATCCCAGCTATTTCAAGAACATTGTCTGAAAAAATACCTCTTAAATTATGTGTATAGTGACAGAAATAAGGTCTAACTTGAGGCAGGTGTTCCAACACAATTGTAGGCACATCAAGGATAAGTTTCTTTACCAGAAGCAACTTTATACTGTGAAGTTATCATACCTAGCAATCAGTATGGACGGTACCCATGCAGCTACCCCAGCCCAGGATCAAGTTTTAAATACTCTGCTTATGCCCTGGTGTTAAATAAAATGACCAAAATTAATGCCTTTAATGGTGAAGCTCAAGTTCATGGAAGTCTTCCATTAGGCCAAGAAAAAAAAATTGTTTGATTGCCCTTTCCCGACCGACCCAAAAAAAATCGAAAAATCCGGGTCGCGTTTTTTTTTTTTGAAAGTGGAAATTCTCAATTTTGAGAAGTTTATGGACGTAAATCACTTTTTCTAAAATGTTGTTTTAATAACGATGAAAACCTGGTATATACCCCCTTCAGGTCGTAGCATATTTATTACCCATCTGCAGCCCGAATCATAGAGTTTTGTGTCTGAATACGTCTGACAGTCCACTCGATAACAGCTCTCAATCGAGCGTCTATCGCCTCATGGCGATGTTTGCTATTTTCAGATAAAGTTCAGGTGAATTACCTCAAAGGCAATGATTCATCACAAAAATTGATTTTGCATTTACTTTAAAATCTCAGCATGAAAAAAAAATCTATAGGGGACTTTTTCTGTTACATGACAGTTAAATACCTCTATCATTGTTTGCTAAATCATGCAAATCGAAAAAAATCATCAAAAATCAGATTTTAGCAATTACGTAACAGTACAGGGGTGGTATCCTAACATACCCTGCAAGGAATCAACCCGAATCACCTAATATGTACAGAATCGGAGATTATAGTCTTACGTCCGAACGGACACTTACTACAACACGTAATTGAATGGAGAATCGTATCTTGGAACACGGCCGTTTTCTCTTTCCTTTTCTTTCAATTCTATAGCGGAAAAGTAGCTTATGAGAATTTACAGACTTATCCTTCACTTGAAGCTATTCCTGCAAATTTCAAATATTTGTCAAATACGATAGTGTCGTTAAAACGTGAAATTTTTTTAGAAAGAAAATCAACACTTTTGAGAGACACACCATCGCCCGAAAATCATCGCATCAGCCTGCAGGAATTTCCCATTTGCCATCTTGAAATATATTCCATATATAAGTGATGTCGATTTGCATACAATTTTGTGTCCAATTTTTAGCCCTCATATTTAGGATACAAGGTTTAAAACGACAGCAACTTTTTCCATAAAACTGACAGCAGAATTTGACATCGCAGTGCGTATTAAAATCGAATGTGAAGCTGTGGCTTGCACATGCGCCGTAAAGGCCGAAATAGCTTGCGCACGTGCATAACAGCCAATATGGCGATGCACATCCAAAATACAGTTTTGGAAAGTAATCCAAGCATCTTTTGAGTACGATTTATTCACTTTGAACTTGGATTTTTTACAAAATCCTTACTGACGGATTAAAGGGATATAATATGTACTTTAATCTGAAGTTTTAACCAAAATGTGGTGGTATGACTTTTAGGGAATATCGCCCAATTCGTCGTAGTCGCTCAACTGTGCGATTGCCCGATTGCTCTAAAATAGCCAAAAGTTTGCAATGGACGGTTTTTCATGCATACATTCAGTAAAAAAATGGTAAAAAACAATGACAAAATAAACATAGTACATCGAAACTAAGTTAAAATCAAATTGATTTTACAAAAAGAAAAATGAATCTTGTTTATGTTACAAAAAGAGGAATATAGAAAAGTTTGTATTTGGAGTTTACTTCATTCGCTGAAAATACATTGGTGGTGAACTGGTCGGTTAGATTTAGATTTAAGAGTTTCCAAACAACATGGCGATGTGTACACTGTTGGTATTACTGCTGTAAAGGGGAACTTATATTCTATGACATTTCGCAGATATTTAAGTTTTAAGGGTCTGTGTTGATTTGCAAGTGTCACATAAGTAAAATATGTACTTATTGGCAACATGCACAATGCTGCCAGAGGATGATGAAAACATTCGTGCATCAAGATTTAAGCTAACAGTATAGACTAGGCCTATACAGTACAAAATCAAACAGACTTTGCATATCTTACTAGAATATCTTCTTCCTTAAAAAAAAAAATATCAAACCGACCCCCTACCGACCCAAATTTGTTTGGAGGTGAAAGGGCAATCAAACAATTATTGTTCTTGGCCTTATTTAATGGCTCATCTGGCAGGCACTTTTATGGGCAGCTATTACTGTTCTTCAAAAGTATCTCAAGGCCAAACAAGGTCTCAAATACAAAGAAAGACGTCAAAATTATGAAACAAGGGTCTCAACTACAGAAAAGGGTGGTCAAATGCAGAGGAAACATGTCAAGGTTAAACATATTCTCACGATGTAAAATAAGGTCTCAATGACAACGAGACGTCAAATAATATGAACAAGGTCTCACATTGCTCAAAACAAGTTAGGTATCGACTACAGAAAAAGGTGTAAAATGCAAAGAAGAAAACAACGTCACAAACACGTAACGGTCTCAACTACAGAAAAGATGTAAAAGCAGAGAAAGATGTGAAAAACACGTCAAGGTCTCAGACTAAAAGGGTGTTTAATGCAGACAACGATGTCAATATGCACAAACAACGGTCTCAAACCACAGAAAAGGTGGGAAATGCAGAGAAAAATCAAAAAACCACCAACGGTCTTAATACAAAATATGAACATTGCCAAAACACGATTATTTGAGAAGTAATGGCCGCTCCATCACTTTTGTGTGCCTTAAGAGTGGATAAACACAAAGGTTTGTGGCTGCATATATACTTAGTTCCTCGGTGCTTGGAGTCCTTTGGAAAAGGGGATATGCAAATGTGGTATTATATTTATACTATATGAATCTAGAAGGAAACATGTTGAGGCTTTCATCTAACAGTGGACGGACATAGGCTAAGGATGATGGATGATGATTTCCGCAGGTGATGTGTGTGGCTACTCTAGCGAAATCAATAGGTACTAAAAAGGTCTTTCATGCCAGAATCGGCGGTGTATTACATGGTCAATTAGAACTTTCATGGTGTGGAATACACATGGGGTCAAATCAGCGGGTTAGAACTGATGCAATTGAGAGTCACACAAGGAGGAAAAAAATCAGATCAAAGAGTTTTGTTCCTGTGTTTACACAGGAAACATTCAATT
>JAMKCH010038420.1:0-125966 GCA_023653785.1 Ophioderma brevispina | reverse complement strand
ATATTTTTGAAGTTGCTCACTAAAAGTAGGCACAGTGTACTTTTGCTGAAAATTCTTTGAGGCTTGGTTGCCAAAATACCTTGAATTATTATTAACTTCAAGGTTTCGCAAGTAAAAACAACTTCTTTTGGGTCATCTCTATATAGTCGGGCGACCTTCATCAAGGGTTTGTTTATTACTAAATCTAATCAAGTCAAATGAACTCGTACTGGTGTTTGACCTCCGTCCCTGGTAAGCCCTTGGTAGATTGGTAACACGATAACCATTTCATATTCGCCCGAAGAATCCCCCCCACTAGAAACGGTTAATAGGTGCACACATAAACCAAGAGCATTCAGTAAGAAAGACGACAAGTGAGGCATCAAATGATGTCCCAAACTTGACAAAAAAGATACAAAAGTTACCCCAATTGACTCCCGTCACTAGAAATTCCAATAAAAAAAAATAAAAACATACGGCAAAGAGGCCCATTTAGATCCAGAATCCAATTTGCCGAATTTCAGGCGGAAATGGACGCATAAAACGGCCGACTCGTTTCGCAAATACGAGCTGACATATTAAAATACGCCGCTCTCGATCGCAATAAGCCATCAATTCAATGAATTGATGGCTTAAAATAGACCTTTCCGATACCCGTAGGACATCTCGGTCGGCTCCCAAATATTACAGGTACTAGTTTCGTGATAACAGACTGTGCGCCAGTAGAGGCCAAGAAAAAAAAAACCCAAAAAAAAAATACAACACAAAAAAAACAAATTTGTCTCCAGAAGCCGCGCGCATTGCCTTTACATTTGTTGTCTTTGGCGTCATTTTATTATTATTATCATATTATTATTTAGATTTTTACTCAATGGAAAAATCTTTACAAAAAAAACACTCCTAAAGGAGGAAAGTTAGCGGCCGAAAACAAAATTAAAATTTGTCAAAAGCACTAAAAACATTTTCGATTTCGGCGTTTGCCTATCTTTAGTTCTAGCAGATTTCATGGGTCCCATGCACCCCATTAAAACTAAATTCTACATGATTTTAGAATCTCTAGAATCTACTTAAAGAATTTTGATGTTACCAAAGCAAATTTGGTCCCAAGGGAGTGCCATTTGGCGGCCACTGGCTCAACGAGATCGTCATATATGGTTGGATTGAGTTGAAAAGTTCTCAAATGATTCGTCTAATCATAAGAAATCAAAAAAAGATATACTTTGCATATTTGGCATATTTAGTTGCAGAGTATGGCGTGAAAAGGTGATAAGGTTCATTGCCACTTTGATTCTGTCATGTACAGGGCCTAATTTCAAAATGCATGGATTCTGACAAATTTGGTATTCAAATTGTAGCTATGAGCTGAGCAATCCAGAAAAGCTTAGTTGCACTATCTAGGATGTTTAGTTAGGTGGTAAAAGTCAGTGTAAAGGTTAAATTTATCAAATTTGTATTGTTTTGTATGTGAGTAGTGACTACTCGTCGCTTTCCCTAACCGATACACCAAAATGGAAGATAGGAAAATCATGGAATCTGTACATTTCCAGATTGATCATGCTCATTACCAACAATTGACACCAATTTTCGAGATTGAAGATTTAAATTTGGCGCCCCCGTACAATGACCCATCAAAAGTTCATGACCTTTATCGCCATTTCAACCATCTCCTGAAAGAAAACATCACAGATATGCCCAACAAACTTTATTTCTGATTCTATGATGTTGAGACATCATATGCGATTTACTTTTCACCTAAATTAACCACTTTGTACGATTAATCCCTCTTAATCCAAGATTGCCGCAACGTACCCGTGGGACAAAATTTGATTTTGGTAACATAAAAATTCTTTAGTAGGCTACGTCGTAGAGATTCTAAAAATCAGTTAGAATTTAGTTTTAAGGGGGTTGCATGGGAACCCATACAATCTGCGAGACTATGATCTTTAACCCTGCATTAAAGTCTAGAAAGCTTATTTCAAATGTTTAACCACTATTGTGTGAACTTAACGTAGGGTATATCGTGTTTATTAACTTTTAGTTTGCCAGTATGTTCATCTTCCAACCAAAAACATCACAGTGTATTGAATTGACAAATTGTAGCAATGAGAGATAGGGGGGGGATAATATGAAATTTTTAGAAAATTTTGCAAACTTCTTTACATTATCATTTTAAAAGATTTAAAAAACTAAAAAATTTTCCCCAAAATTAGGGGTCTTTGCGTGACAGTTTGGTAATTTTTTTTTTAAAAAAAATGGGGTCGGTTCTTGGGTGACATTTGCAAAATATATGGGTGATTTGGGTGACAAGCGATGCTGAAAAATGGGGGTCTTTTCCAGCCTTACATGCGCGTCACCTCAGATGGGAGTGCCCCCGGCGTGAGGGACATATGAACTAATTCCTTATGCTTGGAACATGATTTCACATATGTATCTCTAGACACAATTTGTCCAGTTGCTACGACAGTCTTTGGTAAATCTTTGTTCGTCCTCGTCGCGCAAAAAAAAATTACCTTTCCAGTAGATCTTTAGCTCCAACGATTTGAAATACGAAAATATTGCTATATACTAAATTATAAAAAATAAGAATTTTTCGTCAAGATTTCGCGTTTACGCGTATAACCAAAAACAACGTTTTAAATTTTGGATTTCATGAGTTCGGAAGGTTCTAACCCTTTATATTTACAAAATCAATACCGAAGTGGTTCTTGAACAAATTGTGTGGGGGGGGGGAGGCATTTGTATTCAAAGGCGTATATGATGCGTGAACAAGAAAACGCTCGGTAAGACAAGGATTAAGGTTTTCAACGACCCAACCGGTTATTTAACTGCTGTAAGCAACTTTTATGGTTCGTAGAAACCTTTTTGGGGTTTCTCAGATCTTTGACCATTTTTGAGGACCATATAGGGCCCCCAGGGGAAATGCTAATTCACATTTTTTTATTAGAGTGTAGAACAGCAGCAATTAAAACTATTTTGAACTGATCAAATAAAAATCTGTGCACTTTTGTGTATTTAAGTTTATTGTTATTCGTAGCCAGTTTATATTATTTATACTAATGAGTAGAGGTTTGGAAGAACTCACTTCCTACTTCCTTGTATCTGAAACATGCCCATTTTGATTTTATTTTTATTTTTATTTTTTATTTATTTCTTTATTTATTTCCTTGAATCAATCAGACGTCACTGACTAGTAAGTATGATGAAAATCCCTTTAGAATTCTTAACATTCCGCGGACTTGAAATCAAATTCCCTAAGAACCAGTAGTTTAACCTCCAACATGGACAATATTCCTACGGACTAATAGCCCGTCCTCGTCGGACTTGGACATAACTCCTAAGGATCGATATTGACCCTGAACCTGACCAATAGTTTCCTCAAGACTTATGTTCCACCTATGAATTGGAATACTAATTCCTAAGTACTTTGCAGTCATGTTGGTCATGGACCCTTATCCCAGGAACGAGATTCCACCTCTGCTTCTGTCAGGACTTATTTCTATAATGATAATGTCCACTCCATCTTCGGATTTAGAAACTAATCCTTTGGGGAGTGACACGGCTTTGGACTGTGCTTCAGGCCAGGGTGTGTTTTGTACTCTCCGTACAGGATACCATCTACACACGTTTAAAAAACGTCATTTTTTGCTGAATTGGAGATAGCAGATTGCCATAAGTGGTGTAGTTTATGCATTCATTCAAGCTTGTCCTTTGCGTGACATGGAAGTTTTGCTGTGGGCACAAGGACCTATGGTCCCTGAAGTCCTTGACCTTTTGAGTTGGGTACGCGTCTGTAGTGCGATATCTTATGAATTAGTCTTTCCCATTGACGTCCCATATTTCCGTCTTTGGGCGTTTAGACTAAAGGGTTATTCTATCAACTGAATCATTAGACGAAATGGGGTTTAGGCAAAATGGGTTTAGACTAACTGGTTCTTGACAACTGGTCCTTAGACGGATGGGTTTAGGGAAAATGGGTTTAGACTAACTGGTATTAGCCACTGCATTGATTAGACGAATGGGTTTAGACGAATGGGTTTTTTTAGACTAAATGGTAATTAGACCAACTGATTAATAGACGAAATGGATTTTTGACAAAATGGGTTTAGACTAAATGTTTTTAATACAACTTGTTATTAGACTAAATGGGCGTAAACCCAAATAATATTAGACGCAAGTGGAAAGTAGACCTATTGGATATTAGCCGAAATGGTTTTAGACCAAATGGCAGTTAGACCATCTGGTATTAGATCAAGTGACAATAGTCTAGTGGTTATTAGCCCTAAGTGGCAATGAAACCATCTATTTTAGACGAACGGTTTAGACCAAGTGGTTATCAGACGAAATGGAATTAGACGAAGTGATGATGACCGCAATTTGGTTGGGCTCTGAAATGCCTACTTCAATGTCAGGTTATGACATGTGTTTCACTGGTACATCAGGAAATAAAGTTTTCCCACTCATGAATTCTTTCAATTCCCTTGCTGACTCTCTCGGAATGACCTAGTTTTTTTTGTCTAAATTGGCAAGTATGTCAGAAGTTTGTAATTTGAACACCATACTCATTTTCCTTGTTTACAGTGCTTTTTTGTTCAAATTCTAATCTCTGTGATGTCACCATTTGTACACTCATCAACTAACTCTAGATGACATTACACATGCAGGCTTTAAGTCTCATCTCTTTCATTATACTCCTTTGAGCATATTTATGTGAACATAGTTGTCGACTTTTACTTTACCTGGTGTTTTGGATCACTGATCAAGGTCTCCCCTTTGTTTTCTCATACTCAATATGGTCTCAGAATACTTGGCTGCAAAGGATCCCTGTATTGGAAAAAGTGCCAGACCTTTGTCACCCGCCTGAATACTCTGTTCCTGGCACCTTTTCATACCATGTTTTTGTCATTTTTGCCTGGCTCTGTTTTGAGATTTTTGTTTGGCAATTTCTGTGGCTCTTTTGGAGCCTGTGTCTGAAATTGAGACACATAGTCCCCTGACAATTCACATCAGATTTTCACACAACCACTTTCTTTCATAGTTTTCCATGGTCCCCTAACTTTGTGACCAAACACCAACTCAAATGGACTGAATCCTAATGACTCATGTAACAGCCTCCTGGTAGCAAATAACAGGAGATGAAATCCATTCATCCCAACCTCTCAAATCAAAACAATAGGTTTTGATCATTGTTTTCAATGTTTGTGGGTACCTTTTAGGGCCCCCTGGGATTCTGGGCGGTATGCTGAAAGAATGTTACTGGGAAATTCCCAACTGGTCCATGACTTGTTGGAAACAAACCATGACATGAACTTGATCCTTTGTCCAGGACTGAATTGCTTTTGGAAGGCCCTACTAGGGTGAAAAAATGAAAAACTTGTTAGAGCCTTTCACAATACTTGGTGCCCTAATATTTCTCCAGGGTATAGCCTCGGGGAGTCTTGTGGAAGCACACATGATGGTCAGTAAATACTGATTTCCTGCTTGGTCTTTGGAGGAGTGGGCCCTGACGCAATCGATAACACCCTACTAAATGCTCATCAAATGCTGGTATTGGTGTTTTGTAAGGGAGCAGTAGGAATTTTCTTATTGGGCTTGCCAACACTTTGAAATGGTGTGAACAAGTCTTACAATATCAGGGACACGTCCTTCTGAGTGTAGGCCACCAAAAAATGACTTAATTCTGTCATGTGTTTTTCTCATACCCTAAGTGTCCTGCCATGGGGACTATCAGGGCTATGCCTATTCACTTCCCTATGGTTATACCTTTGGCACTACAATCTGATGCACAACCTTCATTCATTTCATTCACAACTGCATCGGGAGGCCGCCATTTTCTCATGAGGCCACCATTTTGCTTGTAGAAACACAGGAATTTGCCGGCTGCCTGTTGCGACAATGCCCTCTCACCGAATTTCCTAAGTGCTGGGGTCGGTGCTGATCATTTACCAGCTTGTATGGCTTAAAAGGGTTCCTTTACAGTCCCTAACTCTATCATGCTCCACACAGCTGGATTTTCATTGTTTACCAGGCTTGTCCACTTGTTTGTGCTCAGGGGATGGGATTTCACTACTGGGGAATTTAGTCTGCCCTGAAGAGGGAAGATTGAATCCAAATTCCTCTAATTTTGATGAGAAAAGTATCCTCTAAATTTGGGGACAAGTTCATTACTCAACGCTATTCCATATGTGTGAGTATTTTGAATTCATACCTGCTCACTGTTTTCCTGTAAGGCTTTTCGGGTCATTGACCTAGTTATTGCACATGCTGGGAAAAAGTCTATTTCCTCATCAAACTTCATCCTCTGTACAGGGCACCTGGGGAAACTCTGGGATCTGGGAGCACTTTCCACCGCTGCCAAATATTCCCTAACAACATGGAACCCCTTAAACTGGGAGTTCTGGTCTAACACCAATTGTGACAGTTACAGAAACCAAGTCTGATTAAATTCATGTTGGGTAGAGGGACACTAATATAATCCATACTATCCACTGAAATCAATGCAACTCGTTCCTGTGGAAACTCTCAATAGCAATGGAAGTGTATCGTCCAATATCATGGACTGCGCGCAGGGCACGTGTCCCGCATGATTTCAATGGGTTTTGGATCTATACTATCACCTGAAAGTGACATACAAATCCCTTCCAAAAAACAAAAGGCTTAAAGTCATAATCTACTTTTTCTGTTGTAATTCCCTTTTTTGTGGGATATTTCTTGTTTGGAACAGGAAAGAAGAACGTTGACTCAAAGTAACTGCACCATACCTATGGTTTTGAAACTTCACTTTTGGCTTTCTCCATTTTTGTGGATAGCCATGTATCTCCCAACACCTACTTTGTATGTCCTGGCTTTTAACAGTGATGGCATGTGAAACTGTGATTTGGGTCCCATCCCATGCTTTTGATTAGCACCATTAATGTCTTTACTCCCCTTTTTCATGGGAACCTGACTGGGATCTCCCCTCCTGTGAGTGCTTACCATGAGACGCTTTGTTAGAACCCGATCTATTGTTGTACTTGTTGTACCTATAAAATTCTTGGCTAGGCCTTCTAGTCTGACTACTTTGTGTTGTTTTCTGAATCAATCGGTCGGCCTTTCCGGCTGCGTCAACGCAAACTGTCAATGTTGTTTTCATCCAGAGTTGTGTTTTGATATATCTGGATGAGACACTGTTTGAACTCTTCAACTAACCTCAACTCCCTAAGTTGACCAAAATTTGCCCCCGACTCTTTTAAGAGAAGCCAGCATGCAATTTGTTCCTTTACGCGGGCAAAATCAACATGGGTCTGGTCATTCTTTTTCTGACAAGACCTGAAGTTTTGTCTAGATCGCATCTGGCACAATTCATAGCTTTGAGCCACTGCCTGCTTAACTTCCTCATAATCACTACATCTGTCGAATGACATGGCCGAATATATTTCTGTTAGTAACAAGGTTCCAAGATTCCTTGGGGCCATTTCAAGCTATTAGCAATTTTCTCAAAGTGTTAAGAAGTATTTGTCTACTTCTTGTTCCTGGAACCAGGCGAATATTTCGCCCGCATCAAATCAGAGGGTCGGAAAGAGTATGATGAGCTAGCCTTTGTGTCATTTTTTTAACTCTAACTGGGCTTCAAGCTCTTTTTGTTTCATCTCATTTGCAATTTTTCCTTTTCCATTCTTTTTCCTCTCAATTTGCATTCATCTCTTTTTGGTGGATCTCTTTTGCATTTGCATGTGCAAATTTTTCTTTTTATAATTCAATCTCCTTTTCTGTCTGGTTTCAATATCATTTTTTTTCAAATTCTATTTCTTGTTTAATTTCACAGCTCTTCAACTTGACGTGCATTCACCAGTGCCCTGTTCCAGAAACCTCTTCCACCTATCCAAATGATGAAACTACCCAAACTCGTATGGACAAAATTTTTCAATCAAATGATTTTGATGAACTTGCTTTCTTCATCGCATGTTTGCCTCAAGTCCTAAATGCTTGGCTAGTTTCATTAACTCAGGTTTTCCTCAGCTCATCAAACTTCTCCAAGTTATTTGCCATATGACACTTCTGGTCAAAACCTCCATTGTGATTGTACTCTACACCACAATTTACTAACTTGAACCCAAAATACAATGGTAGTACATGTAGTACATGTAATACACACAAAAATTTTGTATGCCAAAAAATGTGCACAATGTTTACAGCAATATAGTATCACACTTTTTAATGTGTAAAATGGAACAAAAAAGGATCAAATTTATCTCAATTCATTCCCAAGGACGAGCCCCCCATTCTGTAATGACGTCTCGTGTACGCATAAGGTCAGAAAGGAAATACCTTTTCAAACACAAAATACATGAGCATTGTGCACAAAGTGATCTTGATATTATATAATAAACAGTTTTAAGATCTTTACTTGATGTGGTGCGCATTGGTATGTCCAAAACATTACATAAATCCAAAATTACACAATTACACACCAATTTATAACTGATCCTTAATGTTCAAAAGAGGCGTTGCAGTTCAACGATCGAATTGTTCCTCTCAGCGGAAGACTCCCAAATGACCAGCGGCACAAGTTCATACAAAACAAGGGTAATAATTCCAAGGAATCTTCTCAGTCCTGAGGTAATCTTGTCAGCAGTTCAAGACGACGGGGCTTCCCTCGACGACAACTGAGCACACAATATAAAATCAAGGTAATATACCACCATCAGATGTCGCTATGTCCTCATAAAGGACCACAAACTGGAATCCCTTTTTGATTCCAACAACTGAAGCTCTTGTGGCTCTTAAAGACGACAGCAGACCAATTGAGCTACAAGCTCCGGCCGGCATCAAAATATTAAATCCTGGAACTAGGATGTAGTACATCAAATCTACAGGTTGGTAGAGGTGTAAAACTAGCTATAATTGTACGTATAGCCCAGGAAGCTCTAGATCAGCTTCCTGATTTCAACTGCTGGCAGAGGTCCTAGTCACACTATATTATTTCACAGCTAGATTCCCTTTCTAAACAATAATCATTACATCATCATCATACATACACAGACCCTGACCACGCATCAAATCAGAGGTCACAAAATTACATCACTCACCATAAATAACTTTGTGGGGGAAATTCCCTGATCTTACCAGTTGTGTTTTGATCTCAAAACATAAAACCAAGTTTTCTAAGTTTAGCATCCTTGGGAATTCCCACGTCCACTATTGTGCAAGTCTAAACAGGTTGCACTTACGCAAAAAAACAAACTAGGGGTATTCACCTTTTTCTCTTTATAAGTAAACAAAAAATGCTTTTCCTGTGAGAAATCTTTTCTCAAATTTAAAAATTGAGAAAATAATATTTTTAAAAAGTTTAATCAGGAACGCAAAAAATGGAGGCAATATAACATCAGTTTCCAAAAGCAGCCGGCAACAGAAGTTTAATTAATAAACCCCTACTCCCATTTTCAAATCATACAACTTATGGAAGAGCAGGTCAACTGGGTCATTCTTGTTCGTATGCTTGCCTGGTGTCAGGATACTTGGACCTACATGTAGCATGGCAGATGAATGCGCTGTTGCTTGCGCCTTCTATTTCTACGGCCACTTTAGAGGCTAGAGACACTTTAACTTGATGTGGCATCATTGAACGAGGGACTTCAAATGATGATCAAAACAGCCCTTTGCGTAGCGTATCGCGTGGCTTGGTGGTTTGTATTCAAAATAAACCACTCTCCGAATTTTTATTATTTTTAAATTAGGTAGCTTGTTGATTTCACACCAATCCGCGAACGTAGCGGTCGAGTACTGCTAGTTGCATGGTGATTTTTGATTTTCTTGTAGCATAGGAGGAATAGTCCCAAATTGAACAATTTACAAAAAGTAAACGTAAAACAATGAATAAAAATTCCACTTATACTTCATTCTTTCATTTCATTTATTTGAAAAATATTAAAATACAGTGTAATACCTTTAGAACCTCCTGGAAATTCCTTCAGACTTTCCACGAGGGTAAATATCCAAAGATCGGTTAGATCAAGGTGTTCAGACTATCCTTTCCCCTGCACGGGAATGGCTGAGTACCAACGAAGGGGTACCGCTAGGAAACCGGGGGTAGGTAATGGTTAATATTATAACAAATTTTTAGTTAGGTGGGCGACGGGGGTACCGAACGGAACCTGCATCCAGTCTGAATTTGGTCCACTTAGAAGAAACTACGCCTTCTTTAACTTTACATATATCTAGATCCTATCTTGGGTCTTAAGAAATAAAACATTATGGGAGTTAACAAACCATGCATACGTACTCATCATACTAGAGCTACAATTTAAATCTTAAGATGTAAAATACAACCCATTCCTTGGGTTTCATTATTGGAAACAGGAAGGCGTGTTGACATGCCTAATTGTCACACCAAAACTTGAATTAAGATTCCTTCTTAGATAAAAAAAAAAACTCAGTACTTAGCCCTATTTCGACCTTGGTTTGAAAGTTCGGGTGGCTGAAAGTAGTTGAATATTTACGGCTGCATGCTATTTACCAACAGATTAAGACAGGTGTGTTTTTAAAAAGTTGGCATTTTGGGATTTGGATATTTGTTCTATCCACGTGCTTTAGGCCTTATTAATTTTATGTTAATTGGCTTGTTCGAAAGGGTTCTGGTTGGTAATAATAAAACGTCGATTATGGGTTTAAATGGCATACTAGTTGTTATTGCTGTTATTATGAGTGAGCCGAATATTAATGTGAATTTTGAAGAACATAAAGTTTAATATTTACATACCAGAAAATTTAAACACCGAAATAAAGCATCTTAATTGAGTACAAAGTTATAAGTCCGAGTTGAAAATCAAAATAATGAGTATTGCAAAATACGACACAACTGCATCACTTTTCAAGACCTGGATTACAATTTTGTCAATACATTGATAAATGAATACCAACTTAAAGTGCCCAAGGGGAGGTGGGGGGTTCCATTAGTACCCAAATTTAGGATTTTTATTGCGATTTATCGGTTACGCAATGAAATTTTTCAAAGAGTTTTTTGCTCAATTGTCGCTTGCTTTATGAATGCGCCTAGATAAAAAAAACTCGCCCACCCCCACGGTTTCATTAGAATTAATGTAATTGGTCCCTAGGAAAAACCTGGGCACTAACAGAAGTTGAAAAAAAATCAAGATATTTTACTAATTGAAAAATTAAAGTAATTAAATCTTGGGATTATTTGCTTTAGATATTAAACCTTAGGAGGGAAACTAATTAATAATTTAATAATATTAAATCAAATAACCTTTTATATTGCTGATAGATAAATTTGTCAATGACGTTGCTTTAATGTGTAATACTACGGGGAACAGACAATGGTGCAGAAATGAAGTTCTGGAAAAATACATGATGTATATAAATTTGGATATATTTTGAAATACTTAGTTACATGGTTATTCTAGAGTAGATTTGGTTACGATCTCGGCTCAAGCTTATAACCAACCCACTACGAACACCCACCAAATTAAACACGATCACGACTGATATACAAATCATAAGATTTATTTATGATGTTTAAATTTTTGGTCAGATGGGCAACCGTTTTTTGCAACGTTTGCTAGGAAACTATGGTTTGAGTGCTTCTTTAAATAGTACGGTTACAAAAGCTGTTTTGACAACTGGTTATTTATGAATGAATCGCCTAAATCAATTTGAGTGGCAAGAAAATTAAGTTATGTAATTCCGGTAGTGTCGAATCATCTTCGTGACGTTGAATTACCAATACCTGTACATCTTCAGTGGGCTTGACCTCACGTTCTCAAGTGCCGACCATGCGAAGTTGAAACATAGTCATGATGTTCAGGTAGTTTCTTCTGTGGCACTTACACACAATCTATTCTGGTCTCTGAGTTCATGTAGCAAATTACAGCAATCATTCAGGTTACAGTCAACACAAACAGGCAATTTGCCCGGAATTCCTAGCTTTCAAATTGGCACATGATGACCTCCCATGCAGATCTCCATTTTGGGTGACGGGCTTCCTCCAACAAGCATCAACAATTATCCTGAAAGTGCAACCAATTATGAAGTGCACCCTCTAGTCCATTGCAGAGGGTGGGGGCCTTGCTTGCTTGAAGTTCCCACAGCATTTAACAGATTATCGTGTTAAGATTTCCTTGCACAAACTTCTTTTGATTCTATCATTTACATCTATTTCCTTTCACAATCAATATGCAACATCTGGCACTGATGAAAAGGGACCTTGTACCATATACTGGAATTATTTGTTCAAAACCTTGCAGCATTGGAAGTTGCTGAGGATAGAGTGCGAACCACTTTTTTTCAGAGAGTTGACAATTTCAATTGTCCATAGGTCATAAGGTCAAAGTTCGATTTTCATTTTATTTTGTAGGTATGGTCTTACGTGACCCCCATTTACTTGTGTTAGGGTTTTTCATTTTTTTTTTTTTTTTTTCAATGGGAATTCGTGTACTGCGGGACGTCCACGAACACGTGGTACGCAATGAACCGCAATCAATATTGCAAGTATAGTTGGGAAGCAAGCCGAAGTCCCCATCGTGTGCATTTTGTGTTGAAAGCAAAAACGACCAGTCTAGATATCTTCAGGTGGTCTAATAGAGCGGGAGCAGGGACCTGGGAAAATCTGTTCGTTCAAGTGGTCACATCCGAGGTTTGATACCATAGATAGATTAGTATAGACCCTCTACAGCATCACCATGGGTCCCGTTCCCGAAACGCAGTCGTAAATCTCGTGTGCATAATATATCATGCCTGAGTGGACTCCATGTGTCCAAAGCACTGTAACTTGTATGAAAAGGTTTTGTTGTAGGACAATCGCATGAGATACTATACACGTAGGTTACGTACGCACGATTTTGGGAACGGGCCCTGTAGTTAGCTGGTCAAATGTGACACTTTTTTGCTACAGCAGGTTGTATACTAAACACTACTCATACCCTACTTGGCTCAAAATTAAGGGTGGGGGTAGCTTGAAAGGCAATTTTTCTTCTGTCAGTAGAGTAATACTCATTATTATGGTATCAATCATACCTTCTGATCGATTATATTAAATCCACGACTTTTCGATGTCTCTGAATAACAATGCGACCCCTGCGGGTAAGATTCATGTCTTTACCAGGGAGTTTCCCTTATTTTGCAGAAAGAAAGATAGAAAGATAACTTAATAAGAAACACTATATTGGAATAACTGTAAAACGGGACTCGAAACACGTGCAATGACTGTAAAAAACGTGGTGTTAAATGTTGTGAGTCCCAGCTGCCCAGTCAATACGCTGTTATTTTAATGAACATTTTTATTTAACAGTGCTGGGTTAACTGATTCAACATTAAAGCCCAAAGGATTTCGTGTTTAAGCACCACAGTCAACACCTTTTGAAGACCCACCCTCAACTCGAGACGGCCGCGCTAATAGAGGAAACTTCCTTATGACAAGACTAAGTCTGGCAATATTGGCAAGGCGGCTTGTGGGTGGATTGGGGCCCAGGACCTTTGGTACTTTCGATTAGTAAGGATCCGACCTTCCTTCTGCTTGGGTATTCATGGGAAAACAAAGCCTGTCAGCATGTTGCTGGCGGCATCCGATCTTGTGTTCCGAAGCGGTCCTCCCTGGGTTTCCAGTTCCCTGTCTTCGTTGTCGGTGACATTGGAGTCACGGTCTCACGAATCTTACAGGGGGATGGCCATCCGTATTGGCCCAGGTTCAGGAGGATCGCCAGTAGTGACTGTAGTCGGGCTGCCAGGTTCTGGCTTCTTCACTCCGTGCTCTCCAGACGTTCCAGGGGACTGAAAGGAGTCCCTTCAAACACTGTGGAGAGAGGGAATGCGTGGTTGAAATGGGGATTCCGGGTTCTCAAAGTGGGAAGGGCTCCTGGAGGGGGACGCATCCGTACTTGTTTCTTGAGATGTGGCACCTGAAGCCTTGTGATGGCTCAATTTGCCCTCTCTGATGATGGTTATCATCAGCAACTCCCTCAAGATAGTATAAAAATGAGACTTATAAGACATTTCTGTTTGGTTTCGGTACAAAACAATCCAACATCAAAAAATGACACAGCCAACCCACAGAAATCCCTCTACACCCCCTCTCCACCCCATACCCAACAATAAAACAAACAGAAATTCCCTTGTGTGTTGTATGTGGGGTAGTTTGGTGTTATTATAAATTAAACTTTCGATCTCAAACACCAAAAGAAAAATCGTACCTGGAATTTTCAGTTGTGATGTACTAAACCTTCTAAGACAGGAATGATCAGGTTCAGTGATGGGATTCTTGACACTGGACGTTCAGAACCGGGATCGAGGCAATCTGGACAAGTTGTAGACGCCCCCACCGTCCTTGTTGAGGGATGGTTGGTAGGGCCCTGATATAACTGGCTTCCTTGATTCCCCTCTCAAAGTATGAGGTTCCCTATCCAGAATTTGCACTGTCCAAGTCCAACGTGATGACCCGGGGAAGTCTATATGGATATGTTGAGAAACATCTGTGATGTAGAGCTGGACGACGGGCGGCCTCTAGGAATCTGGTCTTAAGAACCTTTCGGATTTTCCTATATATGATTCTTGGCATTGACACCGGATGCGTCTGTCCCTACATGGGATCGATACACTGACAGCAGTCCTTCTTTTCCGTTTTGTCGTTTGCCGCAACTAAAATGGTCTAACGTGTGCGCGTTGGTCCTGAAGCACACCCTAATGCGTAAGTACAAAAGGTGGCGTTTAAGGGCTTCTGATATACCCATGGCATAGGGTAATACTACTTGTCCTTGCTCTGGTTACTGTTTTTGGAAACCCGTTACGGTGGTCCTTCTTTGGTCCCTGAAGCTCTATCAAAGCGTCCATTATTTGGGGTACCCCCACTTGGAGAGGGCGTTGTTGTTAATGTGGGATTTTTCCTATTCAATTTCTGCAGTGGTGCCTGATGAAACGATTCCGCCCATTTGTACAGGGTTTGAATCACTCCCAATTATGTTGCAAAGGATGGTTGAGAGGAAAAGTATTGGTTGGTGTGTGTGAGTGGGTTGAGGTCGATGTTGAAGGGGTTTAAGGAGCAGTCCTGTGTTGATGATAGTTTAAGTGTCCAAGAAAGACAAGTGATCGGATAGTGATCTGATTCCTCCCCTTGCTGTGCGCTGAATGTATGTTCTGGGTCTGGAGAGAATTAAAGTGGTCTGTGAGCTCCTGAGCGTAAACGTTTCTTAGTTTTTGTAGTGAGGGGTATCATCAAACATACCGATAACACCAAAGTGCGGATGGGGAGCGGTGGCAATCGCTAGTTCTTCCAAGTGCTCCAGTACAGTTACCAACAATCGGAGAAAACGGGGAGCTCATTTGCCGCTCCCATGTAGTTGTACCCGTAAAAGAGGCATTTGTATACAAAAATAGTACTTGGAGGAAACACATCAAGAAGAGCAAGTTTTACCAATTGGCCCTGAGGACAGGCGAGTTCTATCGCCAAGAGTATTATCCCCTTCGAGTCTAGATTTAATGATATCGAGGGCTTTGTCCACAGGTACTGACGTAAAGACGCTGTCACATCAATGATCTTAGCTCCTCACCTCTGCTACTCTTTCATCCTTACACTGTCTGCAAAGTGTTGCGAAATATGGTGGTACTATGAGGATTAGATTACAACAACGTCGAAGACTATCTGCATAAAACTTGGCACAGTTATAAGTGATAGTACCTACACAGCTGACCGATATGCCGTAACGGGATGCTCGGCTTGGCCCGTGTGTTTGGCAAACCATAAAACTTTGGTGGGGTCTCTGTGGTGGGGTAAAGCTTCCTTGTATCCCCTCTGTTAATACCCCCCTTCATTCTCCATTCTTGTAGTACCGACACCACTTCTTTCTTATATTTGGCAGTGGGGTTTTTGTACCTAATTTTCCTATAGTAGCAGAGTCACTAAGGAGTTGGTTCAACTTTTGTTTGATTTCAGTGTCCTCCTAATCCGGTTCTGACGTCAGTGGTCAAGAAGTCGCGATCACGAACCGGATCGTAGAATTGAGCCGCAAGGCCAGCTGAAATGGATAAAATTTGCTTGGTATGGATACGTATTTTTCACGATTTTTTTTTTCGTCCTTTTCCCAAAAATAAACCTATAATTATAAACTAGTCCAGCTAACTAGAATATTTAGTTAGGAATATTTGGTGCGTAAATCGGTACGTTAGGCCAAGTATTTTGCGCAACTCCAGTGTACCAGCAATGTACAAAATCCCACGCTCATCTTATACGGCGGTCCGGAAAGATAGTCTGTGTCACCAGACTGCAAACGATATTATCTAAATTAGTACGGCGCGAGAGATTAACGTATTAGTCCATCATAGCGAATGTATGCAAATAAACGAATCTCAAAATATCTCCGAATACGAAGGGTTCTATGGAGATTTTTTGCATCAAGGGTCCGTTACTATGTTTTGTTTTCAATAGGCCTATGTCTCGTAATGGTCTGACCTATTAGAACCTAGTGAAAAATTGAACGTTTGTGAACAGCAACCGCTCACGGGACGCATCCTTTTCCCACCATGCCTTTCGGTATTATTTCAGCTTTGAGAATTTTTCAACGCTGGTTTCATTTACGCTTTCAATTTTAGAAACAGATACACGGTAATTACCGGACCGCCGTACGCTCAGCAGATAATAGTGGGTTGATAAACTCCCTAGGGCAGTTGAGATTTGCCAAGTTTGCCAAATCATCATGGCGGCGCCTGTGTGCCACGACGATACGTAAATTGTGTGTTGGAAAGGAACATCCGAGGAAATTACCAAAATTAAATTTCCGGAAAGAAAAAGATGATCTTACGAGAATGAAGGCAGAAAATACAAAAAAAGCCGAGAAAATTATCACATTTGCGATAAGCCACTCACTCCAAACCACAAGACTGATTATAACGTTCGAGACCATTGCCACTTTCCGGAAAGTTTAGAGGTGTTTGCTAACAAATTTTTGCAATTAATGTATAGCAAAACCGATTTTTTCCGCGGTTAGTTTTTCAACCCAAATCGTAGCAGGGTACGATGATCATCTTTTTCATCAAAAATCCGGCAAGACCGAAGGCAAGATTGATTGCATCGATCCCCAACAACGAAGAGCAGGATATTTCATTACAAAACAAATTGGGTTGACAGTTTGTTAAAATGAAAATGGGTCGAAGGTTGAGAAGGAAGGTGAAGACCGCAAACATCGATTTAGGACTCGTTCAAGTCTATGGCATCTGGATTGAGCAAGCTGGATCCATCTTTTGGCGTTTCCAGAACTGAGAGAAGCATGAAAGCAATCTATCCGGAGAAGGATTTACAGCTTTGACCATGATAGGAGTGTTTCCATACGAATCACGTCAATTTCTCTCGTAAGGCGTGAAGGAAAGAAAACATAGCTTCCTCCGAAAGAAGGAAGCTTTTTACTCCAAGCTAAACACGAGACATTTCTGATGAAGAACGATTAACATGCGCAAAGAGTTATGTGAAAGCTTTCGACCTCAAGACTATGAGGGACTCCACAATCTTTATCTTATTACCGATTGTGCTTCTTCAGCCGCTGTATTTGAAGGAATTTAGAAAAAGGTTTGTTTGAAAAATGATGAGCTTTGATCCAGCCTGGTATTTCACAGCTCCTGGACTTTCCTATGATGCGATGCTCAAAAAGACAGAATCGATCTGAAATTCTCACGATATTGACCTGATTTTGATGATTGAAAATGGCATTCGAGGTGAATCAGTGATTCGCGAGATATGCAAAAGCCAACAACAAATTTATGGGAGATCAATTCAACCAGCACCCAAGCATTCAAATTCATTCAATATCTTGATCCAATAATTTATACGATGGAGTATGAGTGAAACTTCTTCAATGGAAAATTCAACTGGATGACTGAAAAGGCAACTTGAAAATTGGACTGACCATTCTTGCATGCTCGAAGTGGACTGAGTATCCCGATGATGAACTTCACAATCTTTTACAAGACCTACCGTTAGCTCCGAAAGATTGAGGTTGACAAGTATAAAAACTTATTCCAAAATCGCAGAAACAAGGAAAAATATGTGATTAATTATAGAGCTTTGAAAAAATGCTTGGAGCTTGGACTGCGTGTAACCAAAGTTCACAGCGACACAATAAAGTTCGAGGAATCTGATTTTATGAAATCCTAAATAGACTGAACAACAAGCTTCGAACTTCAGCCAACCACAATCGGAGTTTGAAAAAGACTTTTTAAGCCCTCATGAATAATTCTGTATTGAAAAAACAACGTTTGAAAATGTGCGAAATAGAACGGTGAGCATTGAGTGGTGAACGATCGCGGTTAGAGCAGTTCACCTAGCCTCAAAGATCAACTATGATCGAACCACAATCTTCGATGAAAACCTAGTAGCGATTCACATGACAAAGACCAACGTGCTTTCTAACCCTTCGTTGGCCGAAGGGGGGGTGGGGTGTCAGGTCCCCTTTCAGGTTTTTTCCTCGGCGGCCGTTTTGGACAAAAAGCTAGTATCTCAAAAATCGGCATTTTGAATATTCCTTAAAGTTGCCCGTTTGCATTTGCTTTATAATGAAAAAGTGTTGAATTGAATACATATAAATATTTATTATATCATTTTCTGTATATCCATCAACTTTGAGGGTTAATGATTAAAACATTCCAGAATTACAACACCCAATGTGTCCAACGTACGTAGTTTGCCATAAAAATTTAGGGAAAAAGCAGTTATGGCAAAATACACATGCTAGCATTTATGCAGAAACAAATCTCATTGACAAAAGAAATATAATTCTTTACATGTATTATTTACAAACATTTTCAGTTTGATCTTACCTTTTTTAGTTTAAAACCTCACCCTCGTAGGTCCGATGATTTGTATAGCAAAACACTGGCATAATAGGAAGTTGTTATGGCAAAACTACGTATCGCTGAGTTCTGCCATAAAGGCCGCGGCTTGCTAAAACCCCGTTTGGTGCCAAATTATTAATGTAATTTTTTTTTTTTTTTTTTTTTTTTTTAAATTTAATCCAAAAACAAACATCCACCGGGGTATAGGTAAAGATACAGGGTGATCCCAAAGCCCTTCGGAGAGAAAGTACCAAAATGCCTAACACAACACAGGGAACATCACAGATACTTGATTTTGGTACCAATAGATAAGCTATGATACTCATCTTTTCAATGATACCAAAAGAGTACCAACATTGCCTAGCCATGAAGTTCACAATGACGTCATAATTAAGTTCGCATGTCAGCAAATGCCATTTCCATAAACACACACAGTGAAAAATCCAATTTTACGCCAAAAAGGTTAAGAAAATTCAGGACTCTACTTGATGGAAATGACTAGTTTATATAATGACAGCACTTTTAGAAGCTATAATAAGGTGTTGAGTCCTAAAATTGCGAACTTCACTTTTCCACCCTTATTCCAGTATTTTCGTACTTTCCTCAACATCTATGACGTCATGTGACGTATAATGGAGGATGTTAGTACTTTATGGTTACCTAGAAAGAAGAAACTCTACGCGATCCTTTGGTACCAAATTACAGGAATCGGGTGTTCCATAACGGAAAATCACAGGGATGGAAAACCACCCCCCCCCCCCTTCGGGCGTTTTGACAAAAAATGGCTCAGGTAGACGAGGCTTAACAAGCCATCTACCTCGGCATGAGCATCTTGGATATCTCCAAAACGAAGATGTATGATTTTCATATAATTTTAATCGAAACCAAGTTACGGAAAAAGATGCAAAACTCCTTTTATGACAGATACTGTTCTCTGTGGTATGAGATTGAAAATGAAGATTTCGACAAGGACATACAAACCAAAAAAAAAATCTCGTAGGGACTAGATTGTTTGATACTTCCAACTACCCAGCCGATCACCCATCAGGAATTTCAAACCGGTGTGAAAATAAAAGTTCAAGGTCTGTTCAAAGACGAAGCTGGTGGAAAAATAACTCTGAATTTGTCGGTCTTAGAGCGAAATATACTCCTTCAAGATGTCTGAGGGTTTTAAAGAGGAAAAAAAAGGTGCAAGTGGGATCAAAAATCAGTCATGATAAGGAAAAAATTACCTGCGGATTACCAAAAAATGCTTATTGGATCAACAACCTAAAATGTGAGCGATGAATGAATGTTATTAGAATCTATACGAGGAGTTAAAAGGTGGCCTTGACGCAAACAATAAACTGTGAAGAGATTCGTGTTAATGTTTCATTAATTCCAATAGTAAGAAACGGTCATGAAGGGTCTTAGTAGACTTGTTTATCTAGTGTCGTTCCATTGAACTCAAATAGCTCATCATTTGTTTATCATTTTCCAAGATTTTGCACTTGCAAATCTTCGATTTTTGATTCTAGTTCTTCGATTTTTGCTTCTTCGTTCAGCCATTTTATTCTGTCAATTGTAAAGAATCTATTTTTTTGCTACGGGGGTGGGTCTGGTTGACTTTGGAAAAATTTATATCTTCTTTTTCCCCAGCTCAATTCCAATCTGCGCTAGAGTCATGTTACTGATTCCAGCTTTTTGACTCCAAAATGTATACCCTCTAGAATGTGGAAACACAAGAATGGACACGAGATCTTTCACGGTGTTAGGCTAGACTCAGCAGCTTCTTTGTGCTCTAATGTTTTTTACTTTCTACATCGTCGCTTTTCCGAGAGCTACGCTGGCTGCGCTTAACAATCCACCACCAATTGCCCACAACGCCAAGAGGGATTGATACGAAGCTCCGTATTCCACTTGCATGGTTCCAAACTGTTCCAACTATGACTAAGAGTCCAAGGCGATGGAAATGAGCTCCAAGTCAATTTGAAGTGCATACACCGAGTTCGGAAGGGTACCCAGCTCAATTCCGGGTTGTCTAAGGGAGAGATCGCGATTTGCTGCGGATTAGCGTTATATTTCTTATCATCCGTCTCTTCCACGGCGATGAGTATTTAATTCGATCATTTGCCACTCGCTTAAGTATATGTTCTTTTAGCTATCACTGAAAAAAATAGGCCTTGTTCCGGTCTTCGTGAGGACAAACTATGTATCTCCCGAGATCGCAAGGTTTTACGTTGTGCTCGCGATGGACATTTGTTAAACAGATCTCCATCATGAGGGAGGGATGTATATCGCATTTGTGGAGACTATATTCAAATCCCCAGTCTTTTCTCCACAGGCCTTATTCAATTTGATACTATCGAGAGATTGACGTAATTATCTACGTACCTTTTGGTTTGGTAGCATTCCGTCGCTTCCTAGACCCGCTAGTTCTACTTATTTTTTTTATTTCCCAAATTTATTCGACCGGTCATTCGGACCGCCAGATTTGGTTAGAACCTCTGACTCAAGGCATACGGCTGTTAGGTCCAAATTCCCCAACCCCGATAGTTGTTTGTTTCGAATTTACTCCCGGTGAAACCGTAAATGACCATCTTTTATTTTATTTATGGCAAATTATGATTATCCAGTTTATGAGCGACTCCGTTATTCCACTGAATTTTGAATCCGAATCGATTCCGGGACATCCGGGTTTTAAGTATCTTCCAATCGGATTTTCATTATCGAAAATCGTATAACACTCACCAAATTTAACGTCGTGTACATGGAATATTTTTCAATAGCTGCGTACCCTCGATTTTTCCTCGTTCATTCGCGAGTTTTGAGATTATGAGTGGTGTTTATTGTTCTGATAAACTAAAATCTCTGGGAGTTAAATCCAATATCTATCGGACGAGAGTAAGTTCAGAAAGTCAAGCCAATCTTGTCGTCCAAACTAGAAATATATAACCGCATCGGGCTACAGCTTGAATATTTTCCGGATCGTCATTCGATCAAACCGGTTTAGTGTAAATTCTAGGGGAACCCGGAAATAGTGCTAGTTAGTTTTTGAGCTAAAGTGTGAAAAGTATTAATTTACCGCGGGAATAATATTCGGTAGATGTCCATATTAGTTCCGTATCTTAAATTACAGACTATCATGGTCAGATTGTACCATCCTACCCAAACGGGATCTCCTTTAGCCCTATTTTTTCTCCTTCCAGATTTCCATTTCAGTTTGTACGGTTTACCCTTGCTTAGCGTTAATTATATTTTGTTTTCCTCCTTATCTCATAAAATAAAACTTAGCTATATCAAAAATATAGATTATCGTGTTGGAGGGTGATTTTGAAACCTGACGCAATTTTAGTTCGTGAATCAAGAAATCGGCGTTTAATCGAACTCAGATTCCACTTAAGATTTCTTAAACATTTGGGTGCATCACCAGTTCCAAAAAGTACTAATAAAACTTTGTACGATTCATGGCTGTCAAATCAGAGGCAATTCTGCAAACCAGCTGAATATTTTGCGGTGGTGCGCTACCACGGGTTGTGGTGTGGGTAAAGATCTCTTGAATCACGATGATCCGATGACTAGGAGCGTCTTTCGATTTCACGATTCACGAGAATTTTTTTCTGAAATGAGTGTGCCCTTACCCACTGAGAGCTTTCGATCCTTGAACCAAACGGAATACGACCAGAATGCTTTCCAGAGAATTTGCGCGGAATTTGGAATTAGTCCTAGAGCGAACTTCGACAAAAGTTGATACTCGAGGAATGGATTGAAGCGTTTACTACTACGCGATTTTAAAAGAGGACCACCTATAAAAAGGGACTTGGCTGGAGGGGAAATTATAATTCAAAGGGGAAAAAGCAAGATTAGGTAATTACTTCATACCAGCTTCTGGAAGATTCGCGCCTTCACGATCAACACAAGTACAGAATAGAGTATCTTTCTAACAAAATTTGGATCCCGATCCTGGAATAACGGATTCTTTTCACCATCAAAAAAGGTGATCACATGGCGGCTATCGGATCGTTCGTGACGATGAATCATCAAGCAAGTTTACTCGAGCTGGAATTACGAGAATCAACGACGGCATTCGAACCTATGTCTGGGTATCCTTGATCACAACGCTCAGAACAGATCGACCATATTGGTTTAGGTAGAGCTTTCGATGCTCCAAAACAGTTTTGGCGAAGTGGAAGACGCAAATAATTCAGCCGTGGATATTCCATCAAGTTCTCTCTCTAGATACCAGAAAACTTTACAGTATGCTCAAAGCAAGTTAGATTTTGTTGTAGGAACAAGGTTTGTACCTCTTCCTAGCAACAGGAACTTCTCGTGGGAAATTGAATGGCTACAACAACCTAAATTCAAGTGCGACCTTCGACATGAACATTGGATTCAAAGAAAAATATCAATAAACAACAGAAGAACAGTTGCTGCTGACTACTCAAACGTCAGATAATGATGACTTTGTGTGCAAATACTATCTGATAGTAGTAAAAAAGTCGAATATCTTCCTCTAGTGAAACGAGGGTGAACGAGATAGCGAAGCGAAGCGAAAAGCAAAGTCAAGAAGATCCACACCTCCTTTTTCGCACGAAGATACTCGCGATCACGTTAGGTGGAGTTGCTTTCGGCTTGTTCCGCGTTGTTTTTTCGATAATAATAAAAGATGGAAACGAGCGAAGCGCAGCGAAGTGAAGTCCAAGTCCAAGAAAAAGAAGCTGAAAAAAAATTGGTTTAGAAGAAAGAGAGAAAAGCAGAGCGCACAAGCAAAAGTTGAAATTACTTTGAACTTTTTTTTTTGTGCTGATTTGTTATCTGTGAAAGTTATGGTGCGCTAAAATAAAAAAAACATCTGTAACATTGATTTCGGTTATGGATTTTTTTTTTGCTCGAAAAAGTTTGGAAAATTCATCCATCTACCAAACTTGTCTGAAAGTCCACCGTTCCTTTTTGTCGTTCTTGTTGAACTGAATTTTTTTTAACAAAATCTATGGTCTCATCCAGCAAGACGGTTTCTTCATCCAAGTGCAACATCGAGGGTGGAGTTAGCTAGAAAATTATACCTAACACAATTTATAATCCCAAAAGAAGATTGACTCCTTGCTGTTTTACTTTTTCCCCGTTGTATCCGCTACAAGCTACGAACAAATTTCGAAGGCTTGTAGCATTCCACATGTGAAAATCTTCGATGAGCTTTCGGAAATTTGTCGAAAAAATTCATCATCACTCAGTTCGTACTAAATTGCGTCGACTCGCTTCCCCCCCACGCGGCGACTACGCCGTTTACCAATTTTTTTTAATTATTGATAAAATGTATTATAAAACCTAATAGTCCACCCACAGCTAAGCCAAAACGTCCAAAGGTGTTACTAGCTAAAAATCCAAAACCAAAATTGATACCGAACCCATAATTCCAGGGAGAGCGATTAAAACTTTGTCTCCGAGCTTAATCAAAAGGTTCGCAATTTTTGTAGCCTGGCGCTTTGAACCACATCTCACACCAAGTTTTTGGCTTTGGTGGACCTGGGCTTGGTCCTGGATCTGGACCGGGAGGCTTGGGTTTGGTGGAATGGGCTTTGGAGCTGGAGTAACTGCTGGGATGTATTTTGGTAAGCCCGCTACTATCGACGCCACGATGGTTGAAATCGCTAGTCCAATAGCAAAAAGACGTCAAGATGGAGGCCTATCTGTGACACCCAGTTCTCTAACACAAGGTTGAATTCGTCAGCGAGCGTTTTATCTTGGTAAAGAATTTTGTCTACGGTCGCGCGTTGTCGGTTAAAACTGACTTCGAAATTTGGTCCAAAGATTTCTGACTTCTTGATTGTCCTTTCAATGTGTATTTTGCATCATTAACCCTCATCAATCAATTTTCTTCGTTTGCCTCTTTCTAGCTTTGAATCTTTTTCGAGACTCAAGACATAAATGGTGTTTTTGCCGCTGTTATTTTCATTTTGGCAGCTTTCGCTTGCCAGTGATTGTTTTGATAAAATTGATCAGCTCTCGTACATATTTCGTACATGTTGTTGAAAGCTCAGTTGGTGTTAACACCACATCAGTTCTTATTTCGCTGATAAGATCACCCACAACTTCTCTTACTTGATTGGAAGTTTCAAAATTCACTCATATCCTGTTAATTTACATTATCTCTAGAAGTGGTGTGTCGTGTATGACATAAAGGGGCTACCTTCGTACCTCTGACATAGATATCGTAGCAAACTCGAAGTCAAGCTAGAGGTCAAGCGTGTCTTACTGAACGTTGAGGACGTGTTCATGTGATATCAGATATTTGGATGACGACCAAAAAAGCTGCCCTTCAAGGTATCATGACCGAAGCGGTCAGAAAAATTCAGAATAGGACGCGGGCGACAAAGGAAGCAACGCGAGCGACGTTGCAATCGGAACAGCTTACGATAATATGTTTAGCATTCCTCTGGACTTTGAAATGTTGAGCTCGCACAAATCCCTTCTTTTCCAGCACGAGCTCAAGATAGACTGTCCTACGGAAACCGACTTTTCAACCAATCATGGAAGTGTAGTGGTTAGTACCGACACGGCTGCTGAATACGAGGTGACAAATATCAATCTAGAATTCGAAGTTATAACTTCTTCGGAGGTTGGCTAGCATAATCAGAAACCGAATCAATGGAGAAAGCATGGTTCTGTACGATCGCGTCGTTTTATACCCAGGCAAAAAATTCGGCGTACTGTTTGAATATCGTTTTGGCACCGCAGGCAAAATCCATGAAGGGTATTTGGTTCTGTTCGTAGATCCGGCGTTACATGACGGAGGAGCTCGTGTACGCTAGAGACTCTGAAAAGTTCTACAATCCTAAAATTAAGAAGGTTTCAGTTACCATTGGATGTCAATCCAAATCAGCTGCACTCCAGCGGTATGAAACCTCATCAGCATTTAAAGAAATTCAAAAGCACTTTGCTGATGGAAAAACACAGGAATAATTCAGGTGTGTTCAAAGAAGGAGAACTGTCGGATGTCGAGCTAAAAGACTATCTAACAACAATATGGTCTATGGTTGGACATGAAGAACGACCGATGACGACAGTCTTCACGGTTCTGGACGAAAACTAGAAGGAGCAAGTCAAAGCGTTCAAATCGAGATAAGAGAAATGCTGAAACCGCAGGCGATCTCAACCCGTACGTGTTTTACATTCAAGATGCAATGCTACGTATAGTAGATGGACGATTGCAGGAAACCGCCTATTAAATAAAATATGGTGTATCCAAAATTTTCACATACTTCCATAATTTCAGGCGAAACTATGTAGGGAAGGAACAGAGTTTGTTTCTGGATCCTTGAAAAAGATACATATATTTTTTCGAGTACATCATGAATAATCTGTCCAAACTGGAGCAGCAATAAAGCTTACCTAAATCGAGCGTGGGTGATCAATAATCCGGATCAGGTTTTCATGGTTGATCCCGAAGAAAGAATGGGTTTCCGAATCTGACGATCAGTTTCAAACGACAATCAAGGTGTTTTACGAGGTCATAGGTAAAATGACTGACGGGCAGGTTCTGTTTTTGTTCGAGACCAGCAATCGCCGAGCAAGGAATCGACAAAAAAAGAAACGCTCTGATAAGCTGATAAAGCTAGCGTGTTCCGGACGTCGCGACAATTGTTCTCTGTGGATTTTGTCTCAAGCTTACGTAGGTGTTCCAAAAACCATCAGGAGGCAGGGTCAAAATGGTGGCTACTTTTGGTTCAAAGAGGAGATGATATGACGTTATTTGAAAGAGAACAATTGTGGTCCCCTTCTCCGAAAAGACAGAACTTAACAAAAATTTGGAAAAAAAAAAAACAGTATTTAAAATTGATACTCTTTTGCATCCCCCTCGAGGTCACAAATTTTGTAGTAAATAAACGATGACCAGGACATCGATAAAATTATCGAAGAAGAAGCTCACAAGGTGATGACTACAGAGTTTGTGGCAAAATCTCCAACTAAAGGAAGTTGACAATGACAAGCTCGAAATCATGAGGGAAAAGCTGATTAAGATGGTCGTTTAGGGTCAGAGCAAGAGTTTTCGGAAAAAAGTACACTTCCGATGAAATAGAAAAAGCTAGAGCAGAAAGAAATAAAAAAATTGCATGCTCGATACGAAAGCCGAATTGGAGCTTTGACGACAAAGACCCTCAAAAAGCATATCGTTCGGCTGGGTCAAACGGGGGAAGGTTGCTGCTTGCTGGAACTTTTTACTATCGGTCAAATCCAGAGGAGCTAGAAGAAAATCTAAATGAGGCGCCTTTCATCAATTTGGCTTTGAGTAACTGCACTAGCAGGGTTATGCAAAAAAATTTGGTCATTTTTTAGCTCCTGTAGAAGCGTTCTTGCTGACCTGCAATCATGTGAAGAAAGAACCACAAACTATTGCACCCGCTCATGATCTCTTGAAGAAGTTGGTATAGACAAGATTGATTAAAAATCTCTTCACAGTTTTATCGTGAAGAGATTTTTTTTTCCTCAGAAAAAAAAAATCGTTCAGGAGAATTTTGGTCTGATAAAATTTAAGCTGCTCAGATAGTTTGCTCTGATAAAAATTCGTTCAGAGGAATTTTGTCCTGATAAATTTAAGCTGCTCAGATGCTTTCTCCTGATAAAATCATGTGATCTGATGGTTTGCCTAGAAAAATTTAGAAGATCAGCAAACTCCGGTGGAACCGACTCCAAAAAAGTAAAAAATCAAAAAAAAAAAGTTGCGGCTGGAAAGAAGCTGGCCGCTATAAACAAAGAAAGACTCGCAAAGCTGAAAGCGATAGTTGAACAAGTGCCCCTCACAAATCTTACAAAAACTCAATCAGAGCTGAATGGTAAAACATGATGCCTTGTCAACCTTTGTTCCTCTTCTGGTTGGAGAAGTGTATTGTTGGAGGACTAACATCATTTGGATATCAAAAATGGACAGCTTCAGATCCTCATCCTAGTTCCACGTCCAGGACAAGATCCACCTCAACGCCCTAAAGAAAAAAAAAACAATCATTTCGGTGATTTCTAGTATAAATAAAAAAGAAAGATGTCCGATAATCCAACGTAAACATGCTCGTAAATTCAGCCTACAAAACTGGAACAATAAGCTTGCTTATTATGACCAGTGCTTGCTGATGAAGCGGTTTTAAAAAAGCCGCGTCAAGGATCTAAATCAGATGCTGAAGATTTCGGAAAATTTAACTTTGGTGTATTCTTTTCAGCATGACAACGAGACTATCTGGAAAACAAGGATGGTTTGCATGATGAAATAATCACGGGATAACTGTAACGCAACATAAAAAAAAATATTGAGATTTAGTTTCTCGGGATTTTTTTTTTTTTCAGTTCGATGGCATCTTCCGCGGAACGACGAAGACATGATCTTACTTTAGGAAAAATGAATAGGGATCACCCAAAAGAGGAAAATGATGGAACCAAAGCTAGACTTCAGAGAATCGACTATACCAACGAGCACTGAAGAGGCAGGATCACGCAGAATAATTCGAGGATGTTGATGAAGCGATGAGACAGTATTACAATACACAGGAATTCGTTGGTCAAATGCTCTAACCGGAAGACATCAGCTGATCAGAACTGGAACATGCCAAAAAATCGAGATAGGTGTTGCATTGCTAGTACCATAAGGGTAAGCTATTTGCTTCCCAGATCTTACACGATTATCCAAAGCGCATGTTGCATCCTTGAATCAACAAAGAGTTTTGAACGTGATCGTACATTGCTCTTATTTAAGAGGTGGTCTTTGTTTCTTGCGTGGAACTTCGATAAACAGACGTTTGATGCATTGTTACAACCTTGTCCAAACAGCCTTTTCAACATGGTTTTTTGCAATGACACAACACCAGCAGCGTAATTACTAGTACAAGTCTTTTTTAAAGACATTTCTTGTTTTAAAAGGATTTGTTTTAAAATAGTGCATTGACCTTGGAGACCTCACATATTTTGCATCTCTCAGAAAATTTCAGCAAATACCACCTCAAAACCTCAGAATTTAATTGTTTTGGAAATTTCCCTATAGGAGAAAAAAAAAGTGGCAATGAACCCTTTGAACCTCTTGACCCCGTTTGTAATCCTCTACCGATGCATCTCAGAAAATTTCTCAAATACCTCCTATAGAACTAAGTATGCATCGTTCTTAGGATTTTTTTGCTTTAAAAACACGCCAAATTTTTATCGAGACCACCGTCCCCGTACCCCCCCCCAAAACCAACCCATTGGGAAAAAATCTAGCCCTAGCACCTTCCCCTACGAGATACAGCACAATCCCCTATCCCACACTTGTTAAACATCACACCCTACGCCAAACACCTATCCCAACATATAATACACATCTGCACAAACAACCTCTCTATTGAAGCCTGTAAGAAATTCTAGTGAACAGTTACCGATGGCTAGTCACCAACGGCATTCGCCGCACGTGTAGTACATTCGGGTGACTGACCTACAGTTATACACCAAACCGAATGCAGTAATCTGTGTGTAACATTGTACGTGGTCATGCAACATCTTTGACCGCGCCAACAACGCGTTTCCGTGCATATAATTATACAGCAATCATACTCCCATTGCATTTCCCATTCAAACTTGGTTCCACTGCCGGAAATAGCCATGCATATTTGCATTTCACCATTATTAAAATTAAATGTCACCTTTCAATGATGACACTGTGGGCTCAGGAATGATCTAAGTACACAGATAGTACATCTCACTAGTCCTTATATCGCGCGCGTCATAATCTACGCTTATTAAGGGTGACTTTTTCAACCCTCAATTTCAAGGATTGACTTATGGCGCAACGTTACTAACATAAAAACAACACAACACTCACACGGAAAGTCTTATTTAAATTCTGTCTTCAGCTCCGAATAAGCCGAACCATACCGATTTTCTTTCCTCCCATTATCATTGCGCATCATAATTTTGACCACCTGCGACTCTCGAACGTCATGCACACCCATTCCAAAATCTCCCCAAGCTGTAGCACAAATATGACGTCAACCATTCCGTAATATCGGCGCTCTCATTGTAATTGTATTGAAAGAAGTGTGGTACGTGATCTGCACCACAATCTGCAAATTTCTTAACGCGCATTCCAAGTTTTTCCTCCATTTTTTTTTCCTCAGAAATTTTCTGGATGAAAAAATTTAAAAAAAAAACGGGGTTCTCAGGAATGTTGGGGCAATTCTGGAACATCTTCTGGATGGGGGGGGGGGGTGGGCGATACCCTAAATATTATTTCTTTTGTTACCCTTTTTTTTTTTCAAAAACGCGCTATCTCGTTATATCACCTAAACGGTTGGCGGCGTTGTTGTTACAAAAAAGGAGTATTTAGCTTAGTATCCACAGTTTTTGTCGGAACTATTTAGTGGTGAGCGCCCCTGGAATGTCTTATTTAGAGACCGACACCAAATTATCATACCAACCTCTTGCATGCAAGTTCCCTAACACTGATATTAGTATATCGTCGTAACATAAAGCTGGCAACCCAGACAGAATAACTCTGAACCGCAGGGTCATAGCCTCTCTATACAGTTTCTTTGTTGGTTGTGACAATCGATGCGCTGTCGTGTTGTTGCTATATATAGCAAGAGCCAGCTTGTTTCGTGTATTTATTCGAGTGATCATGTTAATCAAAAAGGAATAAGTATAAATGCTCTTTATTAGTTTATGATGATATTTTTTCGAACATATGCTATTATGTATGTGTAGGAACATATTTTGTCTCTAGCAAAGTCGACTAAAGCAACTCTTCACATAGGATTCTTATGCAAGAAGGTAAAAGAGTATGAAACTAACGATACTAAGTCTAAATCGTAATAATGGTAATGGTGCCCTTTTTTATTTAAAAGGGGGGTAGGGGAACATATTCACAGAATTGCTGTTGTATAAGGGTATCTAGTGACTTGTTTTATAAGGAGGATTTCTTTCTGTGAGTGTATGTGGGTATTGGGATGGAGAGGGGGTGGGTAGAGGGATTTTCCTGTGAGTTTGCTGTGCATTTTTTTGCTTGATTTGGAGCGTGGCGCACAGAAACCAAACAGAAATGTCTTAGAAGTCTCAAGATAATGAACTTCGACGTGTCATTATTGCAATCCTGAAAAAAGCATAAGGCAACTCGCTGCCTGGCGGTAGAAAACTGATACGCGTGCCATCAATGATGATGTTGAAGGCAAATCTGCCCACACCAAGCTGCTTTTGGGACGATGAATCATAACTGATCAGAAGTCAAGACTTGAACAAGGCCTAGGTTTGGAGCAGTCTTGAAAAATATCTATGCAGTCCGGCATTGTGGTCTCTTCCTTAAGCTAGTCCGGATCTTTCCTGAGGTGGGCTTGTTAGTTCATATGCATGCTCCTCGTCAGGCTGTTTTTTTTATCCTGGGGACGTGAGGGGGGCAATGCAATAGAACGTGAGCGTCGAATGGTGTCCCAACAGAATTTATATCCTGGGTGCCCAGCAGCCCAAGCTCATCTCTCACAATTTGTGCCGGCAGAGAGATTGTTCGCAGTGCGCCTTCGCAGGAGATGGGCATAGTAGGAATGGCTGCCAATTCCTTTGCAGGGAGAACCCGTCACTGTAACCAGTTCTTCCACTGATGACACTGAATGCAACACACCCAATACTGTCAACTCAACTCTGTTTTCCCACCTTGCAAACGGCGTCGCTACGGGCATCACTTTGGATCGGAGAAAGATGTCGTCATGGCAAAGCTTGGCAACACGGTGGCAGGGCCTTGTTTTCCGTGGTCACATCAGGCCTGCCCGTCGCTGGCCGTGATCGTCTCAAGTTGGCTTCTTCGTTGGGGATGTAAGGTACTGGGTGGTACATCCTTTGGCACTTTGCATGCATCGGTTGGTTGTTTTGGCATGCTCGGCTGCTGGGTGTGCACACCGGCCCTGCTGGTCCCCTGCACCAATGATGGCCCACTGTCGGCCCCTTTGTGGATCGGGGAAGTTCAAGAGGAGTCAGTTTGCATCCACATCGGTCATCTGGAATCGCGAGGAGTAGTATGAATGATTGTCCTTCTCTGCCTGAAGGTGGTTTGTCGGCCGCCCATCTGGCCAGCCAAGGGTTTGAGGCTTGAACAAAGCCGCGTGGGTCAGCCTCGGACTCAGGGCTGGCATGGTTGGCCCGGACAATGAGCCCTCCAAGGAAGGACACTGAATCCATCGCTGATTAGATAGGATTATTTCAACTATGATTTTGACTAAAATGCATCGAATGCACGATCTAGGATCTATGATTTTGGACTAAAATTCACCCCGAATGATGAACCAGTCTAGGACGTGCACGAGATGCTGGATCCTTAGTCATCAATAAAGATTGCAGCATACCATTTTCGCTTTCCAGGCCATAAGCAGTGTTAAAGGCAAGAAATAATCTGACCGATGAAACAAGCCTTCTGGGCATGAGTTGAACTTATTGAAATTGCTAGTGGAGGCATGGAACATAGGCCAGGTGAAGTGGAACGATCTTAAATTAGGTGCTTGATAGACGTGAATTCTTGCGCGCGGGTTGGAACGGAATTATGAAATTATGAATGAAAATTGAAGTTCTGGGGCTTCTCATTAAGGCATTGGCGGAAGAAGGTGGGGCGCCAAACCCTCTTGTGTTATTCTCCAGAGTGCCTGAATTTGATGTTGATTATTAATTTTTGAAAAAACTAATGCTGTTTTGTCAGCAATTTTTCTGGGGAAAAAAAAAAGTTTGAGTTCAAGATTCAGTTGGGACCTGGCAAACCATCAAGTGGTTTGAAGTGGACCATTTTTCACCGTTTTCTACACGGTTAAAAGGAATGTCTTGTCCTGGAGTAGCATTAGTAGCATGGTATGTCTCATTAAAGAGGACAGCTCTATTTTACCTTTTACTGAGGTCAGTCAGTTATGATTATTTCATCCCCACTACCTAGGCCTATATGTTGGCTATGTAAGTGCACTTTACTTCTTGATGTTGAGGTGTCCATTGTTTAAGTAATGAGGTTAATTGGTCTGCGTCTATTATTGCAATGCATGTCTTATATATATCCACTCCACATATATAATATATATATATATAGTATAGATATAGATAGATATATAGAGTTAGATTATATACTATATATATAAATATTATATATATATATATCCTATATATATATATATTATATATATATATATTATGTGCCCAAAGACACCAGATATGGACCAAACCACACCAATATTACGCTCCAATCATACTATATATGGTAAATAGTGCACCCCGGCACAGTTAAATAGCCACTAAGAACATGAGGCATGGTTATCAGGGGTATTTACAAGACGGCCGTCAGCCGTCTTGTTCGGTTTTTGATGCGTCTTTCTTTCTTAGGCAACCCTTTGCGTCTAATCTCAGTCATGGTTTCCGCGATAGAACCAGCTTATATCCAAATGACCGATGTGAAAAAAAAAAAGGGGGGGCCGTCAAATTTATGTCAGATGACATTGACCCCTGTCAGACCTTTGACCTGGCCACAGGACATCAATATGTAATTTATTGCAAAAATATCTTCTTATACGGATTATGCCGATAGTAACTAAACTTTTTCAGGGGAAAAAACTGGACCATGACATCATGATAGGGTGTTCAGAGATAGGAGTCAGGAGGTCATTAAGGGGGTTTCATTTTCCGGTCTTCTGAAAGTTCAAGTTTCAATTTTCAGTTTATCTCAGCATAACATATCTAACGTAACAGAAATGTATAATACAGTATATTATATAATAACACAGCCACGCCTCATTGATAACCTATCACCAACTCCACTTGACACAGCCTCCACACAAGGGTATTGGTCAACTGACATACAGATCACTCTCAATATTCCTAATTAAATACTTAAGCCATAAGATGCTACAAAACCACAATCACTAAACGTGACTTCAGAGATCAACAATTCGCACATTTAACCGTAGACTCCACACTGAATCATGGGAAAATGTACTCACAGAAAATGACCTTAAAATAGCGTACAACAACTCATTGCCCAACTTATACGAAACATTATAACGATTAACGTTATCATTCCACTTACAAAAGAAGACCCTAAAAAAACTCGTGTAACCATAAGCAGCCCTGGATGACCACAGCAATTCCAAGCAATCAAACACAAGCACGGCCTCTATAAAACATAACTGAAGAAAAACACACCAGCAACCAAACAACCATACAAACAATTACAAAACACAAATTAACTCATTTATTCGTATTGCCAGAAAAACACAACACAGAACGAATTCAGAACTCAAAAATGATCTAACCAAAACTTGGACATTCCTCAACAACATTATAGGTAGGAAGGTAGCACTAAACAAATCCCTGACCTTTCTCATAATAATAACCAGATAAATGACCTCTGACACTACGGAATGCAATCAACGATCACTTCACTAACCTGGGAAAAAAATAGCTAACATTCCACTTCAAATTTTAAAAACACCTCCCAAAAAAACACCTTCACCTCAATGTTCCTGAAACCATTATGTTGCTGATGAAAATGCACAAACTTCGCCAACCTGTTAAACCTGGTTTTAAAATGCGGGTACCGACACGATAGATCCTGGGATTGCAAACAAATCATATGATAACATCATTTGCCTCTGAGCACATATTTTAAACCAATCACTTCTCACCGGAACTGTCCCAGATCACTCAAATCTAGCCAAGTCATTCCGATTTAAAAGAACAAAGAGTGCACATAACTTGCAAATTAAAGGCCCATTTCTGGTCTTCCATCTTTTCAAAAAACTACTTGAAAAAAGTCATGTACCACGTCGTCTTACCATTCTTCACACAAGCACAACATTCTTGTCGTGAACAATACGATTGTATGCCCCAAACGCTCGACTACATGGCACTCCTTGAACCACAACCAACCTCAACCTTGCACTAAAATGAATACTCCACATATGGGGTATGCCTGGATATCTCCAAGGCGTTTCGACATCCATTGACCACAACATTTCTTCACAAGCTTTATCTTACTGGTGTCCGGGAGTATGCCTGGAGGGGTTCAGGAGTTACCTAAATAACCGCTCACAATCAGTGCACGTACACTCCACCGCATCAACCATCAAAAGCCTATTACAGTTGGCGTTCCGCAAGGCTCAATCTTGGACCCCTACTTTTCATCATTTCCATGAATGCCATCACAAAATCCTCTACCCACTAAACTATTTATTTGCAGATGACACAAAGCATTTTTCTTTCAAAACCCTAAACATTAAGGCACTTTTTTAACAACATGAATCACGAACTCGCAAAAATCAGACTGGTTTCGGGCTAACAAACTTTCTCTCAATGTTTCAAAAACTAACTAAATGGGCTGTCTCTACAACAAAACCAATCACAACAACATTAACATCAGAGAACCAGACAATCTCCCAGGTACACTCAAACAAATTTCTGGGCATTACAATCGACGACAAACTATAACAGGGAAATGAAACACATCAACTCGTTCACTACCAAAGCGTTTCACGCAAGTGGTACAATCTACAGAGTTAAACACCACCTTTCCAGACTACAAAAACCTTAAAATAAATCACTTTACAAAACCACTTTTTTCTCCTCCCTCCTAGTCTCTACTGCAACATTATCCGGGCCTCCAACTATCATTCACGACTCACCAAACTAACAATCACACAGAAATGGGGCATTCGCACTATCACACACCAAACTCCCCCCCAGAACTCACAACACCTGGCCATTATTTCACTCACTAACACTTAAATTAGAGCACCTCACCAACTTCAAACAGCAATCTTCATGTTTGACTATCACAGACCAGAACAATCTTTACCCCTCATTTACCTACCTCCCGACCTTCAGCAATTACTTTACTACCACAAACAGACAATCCACAGCTACAACACCAGACAATAACCCGACAAACTTCATCTTCCCCCTCCACCAAAATCTTCCATCTGAAAAGCAACTTTATTCAGTATCACGGTGCAAAAGTTTGGAATGATCCTTCCAGAATCCTCACAACAATTACAAACAAAATACTTTTAAAGCTCAACGAAAAAACATTTCATTCATCACCGTACAATTCTTTTAAATTCTTTCTTTTCCCCAAGTTCCTTATGTCTCCTCTCCTCACCTTTTGTCTTTACCTTTTCTTCATCCCATTTCTATCTCTATTCCTTACCCTTTCTTCACCTCTACCCCTCTATCTCTTTGCTTCCTCATTTGTACTTTTATAATAGCATACCTCAGCAGTGGATCAATGTTGAAAAGTCTGTCCTTCTTGTCAATCCGTATCCGCGTATTCCGTCAATGTTTGTTTTACTTAGATATATGTTTGTTTTTGTTTGTTTGTCTCTGTTCTTTGTGTTATGTATATTTATTTACCTATGTAATTTTATATATCACCCCTTACTGTAATCCTTTTTTGTAAAATATGTGACTTGTTGTATTACAGGGCCAGCAACAACCATAAGCCCTATCGGGTTATCCATTACTGGTCCTAGCTATCATATCCCTCACCAGTAGTTAATCTTATTACAGTCTGCAATTGATTTTTTTATGTATTTAAGTGATAATGAGGATATTGGAAGTGATCTGTAGTGCGTGACAATACCTGTTTGGAGTCTGTGTCTAGTCAGTACTTCCATTTCCGGTTTTAGCTAAATATATTAAGAATTTTTAATCTCCAGAATTAAGTAAAGCAGATTTATTTATTTGAACTGGAACAATGCATTTTTGTTGTGTACATTTAGGTTTTAATACCTGGATCACAGGTCATTAAGGGGTCAAAGGCAATTTTGCCAAAAATGGCTAAAAATAAGACCAAAGTGGCTATATCTCAGCCTATAAGGACAGATAAAGCTGTTAATCGGTACAGTGATGTTCACATTAATACTAGTGGAGGTCATGATAGTCTTTTGTATCTGACCCCAAAGGTCCAAAGTTCAAAGGTCAAGGTCAACATTTTACCAAACACCTCCGAGTGACCTGAAATTTGTCAGGCATAATCCCTCTGAACAAAATCATAAAACAAAACAAATACAGTTGACACCATCCGTGACCCAGGGGGTCACGTTATAGGGGTTTAAAAGGTCAAATCCTGACTCTTGGATTGAGTTGAAACTCAAAAAATGACCTTGTAACGTTCTTAACACATAAAAATAAATTTAATGACTCTTGACTCATTGGTAACGTTATAGGCTGTGGGGCAAAAGGTCATTCACATGTTATGTCAAGGCAGCCAGGCCGTCTTGTTCGCCATGTCTACTGCATGGCTAGTTTGATCTTCTTCTTAGTCGTGTCCACACAGTCATTAGTAATGGCTTGTGGTGGTGTCAGAATTTATTCCCTGAGTAGGCAAAAAAAAAAAAAATTGTGTATGGAGTCACCCCCCTACCATAATATTTGAAAATCAAGGCCCCTGTTACAACAAAAGTCTCCTACCAGCTAATTTTTTTTATTGATTTTCACAAATCTTATTTTTTAACTTGTTTTTAACCCTGCTTTTCAAACCGATTTTCTTTCTCAATATTTTTTGTGTTATTTTGTGTTCTGGTGTAACCTTTTGGCCACTTCTCTTACGATTTTCAATAATAAGAGTCAACAGTATCAATAGTAATACATATACATAGACTATGTGTGGTGATTTGATGTACGTAATGCATTATTAAAAAAAAAATCCGCCCGCCCTACCCCTTTAACCCTATTTTGCACTGGCCCGTTACTTCCAATAAACAATTTGGTTTTTTTTTTTTGCCTAAGCTGAATCCGGGGCCGCGTGTATCTATGATACGACGGACGCTGCCTAAAAAACGCGGGCGGGCCATGGCCCGCTTTTTTAGACTAGGGGCGGATGGGAAACCAGTCAGGGGTTAACACCCTACTCTTATCGACACTGACTGCTATGTACATGTACTGTTGTGACTCTCTGGATACCCAAACACGGGACCGACGGCTTAACGTCCTCTCCGAATGACGAGATGCTTTCATGATCATTTGCCCCAATTCCAATTGAACACATGGAGGAGAGCGGTATTCTGTATTTATCATAGCTCGTATACAAGATTAAAATCCCATAATTGAGCACCCGAGTAAATCCCAACAAGTGACGCCCACCGGGATCGAACCGGGATTTTTTTTTTGTATATTGCGCCACAGGCTCACCCTAACCGCTAGAAGACCAACGCTCTCTCCCACAGTTTTTGATAGATTAAAAATGTTTGTCAATTGTTTTAATTTTTCCAGTGGCAAAATGAACGACCAATTGTTTGCCACAAAGAAGAAAAGACATTTCGCTTTTAAATGTGGTCTTATTTACTTATTATTGATAAATTATTGAAATAATGACATTACTCACCTTACAGTTTACAAAATTAGGAAATCATGAATGGTTTCCTGCTTCAAACTTTTCATGGCCAAGCATGTTTGCCATTCGATACGTTAGATTTCTGTTCGGGCCATAATATTTCTAAGCGTTCTAGAACGTAATTTTTAGTTACCTACTGGCTTTTGCCATAATCTTTCTTTCAGAACTTATTGATTTTTTAATTGCTAAATGAAAGTACTTTCATGTCTTTTTGCTATAATTCCTTAAAGAAAGACCGAACTACTTCATTTTTATTTTGAAATTCCGTTTCATGATGTTGGATTTTTAGAATTATGCCATGGGGAATAGTTTAATTATCCTTCACAAGTGCCAAAGTCAAACTTTCAAAGTCATTTCCTTCCTCAAAATGCCTAGTTTCGAGTGACTGCAATTTTGCCATAACAGGGCGATTGGGTCTTTGCTTTCGTACTAAAAGCAAGGCGTAAATTATTTCCCCAAAGGTACAGTGTAAGTACAAGGCTGAGTAGCATTTCGCGTCTTTGGACCATTTTGGCATGTTGTAAAAAAAAAGATTTCCCACCTAATTACACGGCATACATCTTGAATAACATTAATTTGAATTGTTTATTTAAACTACTGTTGATTTCACTCTTCATTTTGTTTTAAACTTTCTTCTAAATTTCTTTCTTCTGGGAACGTGGTTCCCTCCTTGGGGGGCATGGACCACTCCCCTTGGAGATTGCCTGAGTGAAAACACCGTGGTACTAGGACTTGACTGTTACATAATGCAACATAATGCTAAGCCTAGATAAGAAATGCTCATTAGAAGCTTGTCTTTTGTAAAAAATACTTTAGTGGACCACAAAACGTTACCTTTCACCTTCCTTACAGCACCTTTTTCCTCACAATCATCAAAGCATTATCAATTCTGTCATTTTCTCTCCTCATACTATACATATTTAGCGCTATTAATTTGGTTTACATTGTTTTCTGTATGCTGTTATTTAGTTTTGTTTAGTTTGGTTAAGCTGAGGAAAAAAATTAACCAAAAATATGCATAATATGGTAAAATTACAAATTCCGTTTGTTTCTCAGTTGAAATTTCAGTGCACATGTTGCAATATCAAAAAATAAATAATTAATCGTCGTGTGTCCCTCATCTAACACCAGCACGTAAAGCCAAATCAATGAAACAACTCCCCCAAATCGTACAACCCGCGAGCTCCATCTCGCCTAGTAAGATTCTTTGTTCTTGAAAAAAAAGGTCCCGACCTCATAGGACTTCCGTCAGGTCGCGCTTGATCCCACTCTCGCTATCCGCCACTTTACCTCTATCCCTTACTTCCGATCCCCGTGGTGAACCAGCCATGTGAAATGGGTTAAATCATCTTATTCTAATGAACAAAGTTGAAGCGTTTTCAGAACCCAGAGCTGAGTACGGGAAAGTTCAGAGAAAAATATAACTTTCTGCAAATATGAAAGTCTGCCGGGGACCCTTTGTTGCGTGTAGCCCCCTGAGGATACGTTTACTATGGCCGGTAAATGTTTGAACTGCTCTAAATCAAATGTAATGTAGCTCAAATTATTCCTTAGGTAAGCGGATAAAAAAGTAAAGTTCAATTGGGTAACACGCGTGTGGTGCTTCCTTTCCAAGATATTTGGGAAAATAGGCTAAGGTCATTTGTTTATTACGAAAGGGTCACCAGTTTGCAATACCCAGATTTGTTTGTAAAATATTTTTTTTTTAATGTTCAATGATACTGAATCCAAATATGAAATGCTTTTGCACTTTCGGCATCTCCTTGTTGGTTATAATGGAAGGGGTAAAACTCCTTGTATGACTTCCTAATGGGGCGGGGACCTATTACCTCCCTCCCTATAAAGGAACCAACCCTATGCAAAATAAAAAGGATATTTTGAATCAGTATCATTGAATAATTTTTTTAATATTTTTTTATTACAAGAAATCTTGGTATTATAATTGTTGACCTTTCTTGAAATGACCTTTAGCCTATTTTCCCAAATATATTGGAAAAGGAAGCACCATACACGTGTGACCCAATTGACTTTTTTTCTCCTAGTAACCTAATGAATAATTTGAGCTATATTTCATTAGATTTAGAGCAGTTCAAGCATTGACCCCCATGGTAACTTTACCCCTCTCCTGGGGCTACACGCAACAACGGGTCTCCGGCAGACTTTCATATTGCAAAAGGTATATTTTTCTCTGAACTTTCCCGTATTCAGCTATTGGTACTCGTTCGTTTGATCAAACCTTTCTGGGCTGTTGCTCTAAGTGGATATGACCCAAAACTTTTTCCCAAGCTCATATATCAGCGCGAATCGAGTATAATTAGTGGGAACATTCTATAATGTTGTTCTAAATTACCTTCAACAATATCAGATACATTCTCTGAGGAAAACTGATGCTAAATATCTTCTTTCAGGGTCTCTTCTTCTGCTGCTGCATCTGTCATTGTTCTAACACCGTGGATACCGTGCTTCAATGCATCCAGTAACTTCTCGGGCCAGTCTTCCGTCTGTAGAGAAATGAGTCTGCTAACGAGTAGACTACTCCTTTTGTATTTTCCTTCATTTTTTTCTTTATTTTGATTCATCTCTATCTTCTGCAGATAATGCCTTGAACTATGTAAAATTCAACTAATCACATCCTGATTCATTCTCTTCTTCTAGTACTGAGTGATTCTTACGTAGAACTGGCCGCCAATCGCAGACAATGTAAAATATTTACGATTGGTGAACAACTAGATTTGCATATACTGATGACCACGAAAATGTAAATACAAGAAATGATTTGGTCCTACAATTAAAATGTTAAATTCATGTAAAACCAGTGGTTTATTGTATATACAAAATGAGATAACGTCAATGGAAGACAGTGGTATTTAAAAAATTGAAAATTTGGAGACATCCGCATTGCAATGTGTTTAGTATGTAATTACTATGTCATGGAACGTCATGGAACGTAGACGTTACCTCTCGCCATATTTCTTTCACAACCCAAATATGTTTTTAAAAAAAAACTCTGCACTTTACTTTAGGTTCCTCCACGTACATGGGAGACACTGTATTAGAAAACCATCAAAGAGTATTTATGAAATGCATGTGGTTAGCGCAAAATCCGCAAATTCGTGTCTGAATACTTTCTTTTTTTCCACATTCCACGACCAACAGTATAATGTCAATGGTATGATTAAAAGGTTCTTTTCAGTTATCACGTGACCACTTTATTGTCAATTGTTATTTACAATTTTCGAGGTACAAAATAGCGACGGACTTGCTCTCATCTTCCATTGAACTTTTTCTTCTCAATTTTCGGTCCACACAGCACTGCCTTTCTCTCTCCCGTAACCGTTTAGAGTAAACCCCAACAATTCATTTCAGTAAGAAATAAGTTTACGCAAATTAGTCAGCACTTTTCAAAACTCAAGTTGTTTTTTGTATTAAATAAATACACTTTTAAAAAACATGAAAAAGTAAAAATATTAATAACAAGATAATAAGCGTGGCAATTGTTTTAATTTGTCATTTTTGATGATCTTTTTGTAATTTTAGTTTCAATTTTCAAAGTGAGCCAAACACTTAGTTTGAATTGGACATTATTTTTCGTGTGACTATTGTATGAACCTTCATCTTAGGCTGAAACTAATTATTTGGTTCATACCATATTGTTGTATTTCGGATTCATGTGGGACTTCTTAGTGGATGGATTGAATGGCAATTTCACTGTTCTCCATTGATTCGAACAAAGGTTTCATTTACCTATTACGCACCCGATCACATCTTGAGCTTTCCCAAATTCTAAATCTAAACCTATTGGATTTTTTATTGTTGAAGGCCCACATCAGGCCTTATCAGGCAGGAGATTCGGCATATTGATGTTGGGACAATTCGGGTTTTCATTAACGACTTCAAATAGTTTGTGTTCAACATTTCCTTGCACAATTATTAAAGCATTTGGAAATGGTTCTATCTTGTTGAATTTGTAAGCTCAAGAGTAACAACATGTTTAATGAATCCAGCGTCCTCCTGTGCACTTCATTGGCAAAAAAAGACGCAAGCTCGAATCTTGAGGTATCCCGAGTTCATCGCGCAGACGTCTATAGACGCTAGCCTTTCGAACATGCTTTTTGCACAACGCGTATGTTTTGGGCATGGCCGCGCGCAAAGCATGTCGAAAGACAGCATCGGCAGACGTCTGCCGATGAAGTATGAAACACACCACAAATTTATCGAACTCCTTAACCCAGAAACCACTTATTTTGACACCACAAATTACTGTCATAGGTATATAATAAAAAAAATATACGGTTTTCTTAGATGAGATGTCGGCCATCTTGAAAAATAGCCTGTAATATAAATTTTTCACGACTCAGACGATTATTCAATTGTATATTGAACTCGTCACCCGACTACTAACATTTCGACCTAAGTCGCTATAGTATCGCTATTACCTTTAAAATACTGCGGCCATTTTGGAAAATGTTGGTTTTATGCAATCGCCACCGCCGCATTTTCGTGAACTACCCTGGCCCAAAGTATCTCGCATGTTTTTCGATCATATTGTGCCAACGTCAATCAGTTTGAAAGGTTTGAATATACATTTTGTTGTCTAATTCTTGTCTTTCATTTAACACCCCGCTTATAAAAAAACGTGCACAATGGCTAGATGTGTGCCCGGAAAGACGCAAACCCACCAAACCAAAAGTTGCAGTTTTGGGATTTTTCAATGGTGACTATGTGGTACACCGACCAAATAGTACGTGTGTATGATTTTTACACAAGAGGTTTTCCGACTGGAATGAGCGAGAAACCCTACTTACCATATTGATGTGGTTCCGCCTGTGTTCGTGTCCATCAACACTGGAATTCCATTGAAAAAATCCCAAACTGTAACTTTTGGTTTTGGGGGTTTGCGCGTCTTTTATATTTCATCCATTTTTTCAGTATTTTTGAAGATATTCATGTTTTTTTTTAATTTTTTAGGTTTTTTCTTTTTTTAAAATGTTAAAAGTATCAGAAATAATTACATTTATTGTGTCTACAACACAACATACTACGTACTTCACGTCTATTTTTATATCCGCAGGATTCGCTCTTATAATGGCATATTTTAATTTGGATTTCGCTTCCATTTTGAATTTGAAATATGACTGAATGTACCTAAAAGGCCACACACTTGTCATTGGACCCTATATATATTTACTACCTCCATAGTTGGATAATATAGGGTAGAAAAGATAATTATCATTTATGGCGACGCCATCTTTGATTTCTCAAAATTCTCAAGGATGACCAGGTGGCACCCGGCTAGATTCTATTCTACAACACCCTATCTATTATTTCATCAAAAAAATTGTGTTCCAACTTCAATGTACCTACATGAAGGTTCTACCTGACTAGTAGAACCTTTAACAGTATTAAAACACTCGGACAGTGTTCGCTTTTCGGTCAACCCTGGGTGTGAATTCGTTATTAAATAATTTAATAAGTGTATTATAGAATGTGAATTATAGTAACTGTTTCGGTTGTTATATCTTCCATGGGAGCGGTTTTTTTTTTTGTCATTTCTGTGACCATTTTAGATTTAATCCATACTTTTTCTTTTCTTTTTTTTAATCGATTCGGGAGGGTCCTTTGAAAAATGCATCTAAATTTTCGTCCAACCAAAGCCTAGTCCATGGTAAGATCAATTACAACTTTTTTTTTTAATTAAAATGTGTTTTAGCAATATATTTCTTGTAAAAAAAATCATGCATCCGATGGAAATAAACTCCCAAGGTAACGTTCCCCAGTGCAGTGAAATTTTTCATGGTAAGACCGAGAAGGTGATGTACCGGTGTAGAAATTAAAACAAGTTTTGGGCTTTATAGTATATTACAGTAAGTGTTGCCAAAAAGATTGCCACTTTCCATCAATGAAACCTAAGGCATTGACAAAAGAATGTATTCTCAAATTTAAGGTTAACATAGTTTAATATGGGAACCTTATTTTTGCTTCTCTTTACCTTGTCCCATATCCAACCCTCCGGATTCCCCCACCAAAAAAACCCCCCCCACTCAAATCACCACTAACCGTTTACCCCCCCCCCCCCCCCCTTAAAAAATGAAATTTACAAAGTTGTTTCAATGCCATGGTTTGCGATGCTTATGTTTTTACATGCTCTGGAGAACACCGGCCTCTTTTGACTATATAAATATGTGATAGACCACCAAGTTTTGCACCCCACAAAAAAAAAAACACCCACCTAGCCATCTTAAACCACCTATCTCTGCTATCGATCCTATCTAAACGGCCGCACCGAGCTGCGTTCACCATGTAGCCCAAATTCCCTGTTTTTTGTCATTAGGATTGGGATCAGATGGATCCGCTGGATGGCTCGAGCAATCACATCAAGGTAGTTAAGGGGGCGACGACCCCTGTTTGGCCATGGTAAACTTCCAACATGTGACGTCTGAGACTACTTGGTCATCAGCCCCACGATGACATTGAACCGGCAACTCGTGCACGGCGTTGGGCAACAGAAGATGAAATTGGGAAGGGATTTCGCCATATATCTGTGCTTTGGTCTTGTTCTCGCGCCAGGATAATTTTTGGGTACTCGCATAAAAGCTGGGTGTAGGTGCCATCCAGTCTATCCTGTAGCTCTTCTTTCTTCATGGTCCCAGTCTCATATCCATTAACAGTATACTCTCTCTACACAAGCTCTAGGGAATTTCAAGCTTGGTTGATTGGAATAACGCAGAATTGTGCCATAAGTGGTGTAGTTTATTGCAGGCATTCCAATCTGGTCCTTTGCGTGACCGGAGTCTTTTCTTGCTGTCGGCAACATAGACCCTAGATCTTGCAAGTCCTTGACCTCTTTGAGTTGGCTACCACTTGCTGGCAGATAGGTTGATGATCGTCTTCCTCATCGACAGTCATGTTTCAGTCCCCTTCTTGTGCATTTAGATGAGGCCGACTTTGTCTGCAGCATTCTCACGTGAGGTTAGTAGATCTTGTGCCACCACATAGCAGATCAGCTTTTATAGCTAGATCATCTGGGTATCAAGGTCCTGTGAGATGCTGCCCCATGTGACGTCTGGAACCTTGGTTTTGATGGTGAGTCCTTTGTCGTTCATGATTTCAAGACTCTGTCTGAGGATGTACTCAACCACGAGTATCCCTTTGGAGGATTTCGTATTTGTTAGGACTCCTTTGTGGGCCTCCCTGGTCTGCACAAAGCTTTATGGGTTATCATACATGATGCCTTGCCTTGACAAGTCTCATCTGGGCCGACAAAAAAAACCGGTAGTTTTGGCGAGAATATGCATCATTTTAAAAATCTCCTGTTATACACTGTCAAAAGCCTTGGAAAACTCTACAGCACATTGAAAGCTTTTCTCGTTAGGAAATTCCTCAACTCTTCATGTCCTTCTGAGGGCAAGTAACTGATGTGTGTTGTATCTGCCTTTGCGAACCCGTTCTGGTGTGTTCCGTCTGATAAGGGGAAATCTCTATGTTGAGGAGTGATTCTGTTGAAGCAGCATGGAGTTGTATATCTTAGAGGCCAGTGGTGACAGTGTATTCCTCTGTAGTTTTTTTGGGTTGTTGGAGGTCACCTTTCTTTGGTAGAGGAATGCTAATGATGTTGAAAGGCAGCTGGTTACTTTGTTTCCCATGTAGGTGTTTACGAATTTCTAACAGTTGATCATTGGAATAAGTGGATTCTTCCAACTACTGCAGTAATGTTGTCGGGACCAGGTGTCTTGTATTCTTCAGTTTCTTCAGGCAGATCTGAAGCTCCTCCATAGTGAAAAGTCCAGTCTGGATGGGAAGGGTGTTTGCTATCCTTGTGATTGAAGAAAGTTCATCACGGTTAGTGTTATTCTTAACTGGCTGCCAAGTAGATAACTAAAGTGCTGAAACCATGGTTCAACGGCTCGCTTGCAGTTGTTTCAACCTTTTGATTCTTACATGGTGGGTTAGCCTTCTTATCGGTCATCTCCCTCAAAGGCATCCCAGGCACAGCATGCTTGTTTTCAAGATGTAGGGCGCCAAGTGCTTCAGCCTTGGGACTTAATGCTCCTCATCACCACAGTGTAAGCGTTCATCAAGTGCAACCCCTTATGCAGCATCAAGGTCTGCTTGGAGCTTCTGGTGGATTTTAGTAACGTGTGCTTCTTGGCGGCAGACTTCAGTTTTTTCTCTGGCTTTGCTGACTTTTTCGTTTGAGGCAACGGCAGTCGTCCTTCTTCTTTCGTCTAGTTAGCAATCTCCATGCAGTTCCTTGTTGGCCTGAAGTTAGGACATTATATACTGCGCTGGAGTTCTTGTGTCTCAAGCTCATCAACAAGAGTGTTGAACCTGTTATGTCCCGCTACAGTATACTGCTCCCAAAGCTTTGTAGCCCCCACTAATACCCTTCCTCCAGTCTAATTGGTTTTCATTGGATCTCTGGGAGGAGGTTTACTCTGACTATACTTATCGGGCTCCTGCAAGAGACAATTCTGGATCAGACTAACAGCTTCAAAAGTGCTTTTAGGCCTCTTTAGTTCTTAATGCTGTTCATCCACTTCTTTTCTGACCAGATTATAGTCCAGTTGGACAATCCATTTGGGCGTCGGTGTTTCCACAGTCTACCTGACTGCTTTTGGGAATTTTGGTATTAGGGCAACAAGGTTAAATTGTTCCATGAAGTCCTTCATGTACAAATTTCCATTTCTGTTAGACGCGTTGTTGCAAGTGAAAACAGCGTCGTCGTCAGGACCAAAGCTTAGGTTTGTAATCTCCAGGGATGTACAGAATTATGTGCTGGAACTGTACTGGTGGCAGTGGAAAGTTTATGGTAAAAGTGAGATACAGTTTCCTTCTGGATAGTCGTTGTGGGGCTGTAACAGCAACTGACTGTTGTTTCAGGATTTGCCCGTCCAGTGTAATTCACGATGCGCTCATTAAAGTTAACAAGGGTTGGCACAGGACTTGAGAGCCTTTGGTGATAAACGAAACCCCACCCCTCTTTAGCTGATTTCCTCTTTGTTCTTCCATGCAGAGCTTTAATAAGTCTATTCCCTGGATAGTCTCCGTAGTATAGGTTTTCACTGGTGCACAATGCGGTGTTTCTTGGGTATGCAATGACATCGCTATCATACGTTGGTGCTTCATGACGAGTTCTTCTTCATTCTTGGCTGTTGTTGTAAAAGTGGCTGGACATTAAATGTGCTAAGGATGAAAGCATTTTGCGTCTAACAAATTGTCCATTCATCTTTTGTCAATATCGGGTGGGCCGTGCAGTAGGCTTTAGGACCAACCCTTCATATGGTATAGTCCAATGTTGACTCAGAAGGCACAGACTTTAAATCAGGGGCTTAACCCGGGTGCGCCCCCCCCTACGTTGTGAACTATCATCTTGTCCATTAGCTAAATAGTAGCTGGGATTCGCCAGGTCTCCGCACCCTTACCCTTTTCTGTTGGTGAAGGTCCCTTAGCCTTTGTCTTTCACCGTGACACTCTGCAAGGCGCAGGTTCCTTTTCTGTCAGGGATGGTCCCTTAGCTTTTTTTCGCACACACGCGACCAACCTACCAGGCAGCAGGTACTATTTTCACCATAGTTGGTTTGACCTATGTATAACCTATGGGACTACTTACTCAAACGAGAGTAAAGAAAGAGAGAAGGAGTAGTCCAGCACAGTTTGCACCCACACTGTTTTTGCAAATGACAAAAGAGAGGTTGTAAGGATCTGTCTCCATTGTGGAAAGAGTCCTGATACAACCTCCCCCATCTCCTGCTGTCCGTGTGGGGTTGCACCTGCACCGCCTTACTAGGGATCTTTGTCCTTTACCCCAGATAGGCATCACTGATTTGAGTGTGATTATCCCGAGGATCAAGGCGCCTCTAAATCCTACACTGGGATCAGCAACCTAGTATCCCAGACAAGCCATAAGCCAACCTGCCCAAAAAACCAACCTAATTTGCTCATCTGTCGAGCCAAACCAGATTGATTCACCTATCCGATAGCCCACTGGGTTGCGAAAGTATGGAAAGAGATGAGGAAAAAGTAGTAGAGTAGTATGGAGCACCCAGAGAGGAGAAAAACCACTGGGGAAATCCAGCACAAACATGTAGAGTGCAGGCACTTACATGTTTCTAGGTTTTAATAAAGGTGCTAGCAAAGGTAATTTTAAGCTCCCAAACGGCACTATGTCTGTGCCTCCCTCTCTCTGCCCCCCCCCACCCCCAAAAAGTTCCGCAAATTACCTACTTAGGCAAACATGACAAGTTTTCAAGAACATGTGAATTGTGATGCTAAGGTTATGACAAGCTCAGGAGAACAATACTTATTGTTTTGATTATATCAATGATGTGATAGACCACCATTTCTCAGAATCCCACTCAAACCCCACCCATCCTTAAAAGCCCCCACCCTCTTTTCCCCTAAAAGTTTCCCCAAAATACTTACCTTGTGAAAATTTTTCGCAAGTGTTCATAACATTTGATTGTGATGCTTAAGTTTTGACATATGACTCAGGAGAACACCCACCTCTTTTACTCGCCCACCCCCCCTTTCAAACCCCATCATCCTTATTTGATAAAGCTGGTGTGTTCAGTTTCAAAAACCGGATTATTGATTTAAAAGCTAGGTTGTTCATAAATCTATTTACCGGTCGAGAAAACCGGTCTGAAATCTTTGATGATCGGCTCTACAGTGCAAAAGAGTGAAATTTCAAACAACCTTTCAGAGAGTAACTTTTCTGGTACAGATACTAGCCTCTCTGATACACTGCTAATTAACAACAATATTTTTTTCTTTTTTTGATTTTTTAGGTTTTTTAATTATTTTAAGTATTTTACTTATTTGCATACATTCAAAATGCAATCAGGTAACTTGGACACGGGGGTTCAAGATTATCAACCTCTTGGTGAGCCCCGGAAACTGAATTTGATCAGGCGAATGATAAATCACTCAGGCTAAACGCTAACATCTGTTGTCTTTTTTAAATTCAACTGTTTTTTAACTCACTGGTTGTCTTTTTTATCTCATGATTTTAAAAACCCTCGTCTTACCGGGGGGTTGGGGTGGGGGTGGGGTTACCACCCTCCCCCCTAATGAACGTTGCTCTGCCTGGCAGCTAAAATGCCAAATTTTGCGTACAAAAGCTTCTGGGTACTCGTTTTCTCATCCTTTCCAATAATATTAGCGAAAAAAATGTGAAGGTAGCACTTTCATCACCATTCACCGGGGTGAGTAGCCTTCAATCGAAGGGGACACAAGCGTCTAGGGGCCGACACCAGGTAACCCTATACTTACCACCGTGTAAATCGCAGTTGCCAACTTTGAAGTTTTCATTGCAATCTTCTAATTCCAAAATAATAGATTAAATTTTTGCGTCAGAAGTGCAAATTGAACCCAGGACTTTTGGATCCCAACGAGCGCTATACCTGCAACGCCACGAAACTCAAGGTGGCAAAAGATCGGTTTTGTAATTACTGAAATAAACCACATTAACGGAATAAAGCGGAAAACATACCATATTTCTTGAGGGACGAGGTACCTGGTCGGCCCGTAGCCGCTTCTGAAGGGTACGGGGGGGGTTGTGTCACCCAAGAAATTTGTAGACATTTTTGAAATTATTATGCATAGTATTGCCTCTAAATTTCGGATATTTATGTAAAAACTAGTCAATGCCATCATTTCGACGCTGAAAAACCGCATGAAAATCCGATATTCCAACTTTTTAGCAAAAATTACCATATTTCGCCTATTTTCTGTGGAAAATGCCAATTGGCCGACTCGCGGATTTTATGACGTCATTGTGATTGCCATATAGGATTGTTAGTACTTTTTTGGTATCAATGGAAAGAAGAGGACCATAGCTATTCATTGGTATAAAAAATCATAAGCATCGGGTGCTTATAAACGAATTCTCGATGGGGGTAGTAACCACCCCCCCCCCCTTGGTAAACCGTGTAACAAAAAAAAAGCTTGGTAAGGCGAGGGTTAATCATGCCCGTCAGAGGGACACATCTGATGCCAGTCTGGTACACGGCCTTTTAGGGCAGCATCCAAAGGATGTCAAGTCAGATGGGCATCTCAGTGCTCAAACTAAAAGTGGAAGGTCTCACCAGGACAAAGATAAACATCATCAACACCTCACACATACGCACAAAGTTGCAACTGCGATTATCCTCCAAAAGACACACGCTACTGACAGTTCAATTCTGACATTTGCGATACACCCTAGCGACACACCGAGAGCGCCACTCACGGGATTGCCACCTTCGTAGGAACTCAACCCAATGGAAAACAAATTGCAAACTCACCTGCAGACTCCACCCTGGACATGGGCAACGACCCAAATTACAGGTGTTCATGTCACCATGTATACAAAAGCCACCTAACTATCGGCTTCAAGCAGATTCTCTACCTTCTTATAGTGCACCTTGCATTTACGATGCCGACTTTAACAGTCATAGCATTACTGGGGTTACAGGAATACCAACCCTGAGGAGCTACCCTAGAGGGGCTGGGGCTTCAAAATCCGGCGTACAACTTTTGCACGACCTTAAGAAAAACAAGACACTTTTTCTACTCTGCAAGTGGAATACGTCTACAAAGCCCGACCTTGCTTTTGCCAACACTGGACACCATCTCCATTCACGTTACTGTCTCGACGCTGTCCCAAGACCCAACCCAGACCATTCACGGATCGCTCAGGAGAGCCTTGCTAAGCCTTACCAAACAAAAGCACAGTGAAAAGGTGGACTCCGCAAGACTGACTGGGACCAGTTCACAGAACCTGGTGGATTTCAGAGTGTCCAACATCCCGATACCCCCAACCCCTCCCTAACCTGGGAACAATTCTTACACAGCACTGTGTAAAACTTTTTGTTAATTATAGCAAAGAAGACCATCCCACGTGCCTGCAGTCGATGTTATATTCCTATCCGGGGATGAGGAATGGATACTCTTTACAATGATTCCTGATTCAGGACCCGGGGAAGAAGCATCATCCGAGGTTCAGATTTGACAAACTGCTTGGACAGGGAAACGCCGTGAGCGCGGGAAGGAGGACGTCCAAGGAATCGACTTCATCACTCAAGGCCCAGGAAGGAAGGGCCTGGAAGAATATAAACCGTCTCACCGGCAGAATTCCCAACCCATCGAAATGTCCAGTGACTGCCAACTCAATTGCTGGACAACTCCTAGCAAATGTCGTTCCAAAACATTGATAAGGATCACACTCGCTCGGTCAAAAAAGAGTATCACCAAACTTCGTCGAGCCCCGGCGTGACGGGTCATTTCAACATCCTTCTCACTAGATGAGCTTACCTTCTTGCTACCTCTGACGTAAGGCAGGCGTCATCCTGGTGGACCTTACTGCAGCATACGACAACCGTGTGGCACCAGGGACTGACACTCACGCTTCTCAGGGACCCAATCCGGATCGTCACCTTGTACAAGTCATATGTAACATGCTTGCCAACCGTAGCTTTATTTTCAAGACCAGTGATGGCTAGATTAGTCGCCTGAGGAACGGAGTACCACAAGGATCGGTACTGGCTCCTGTGTGTTAAAAACTTGTATATCAGAGATTTACCTCAAAAAAACTTTAGACAATATGGCTGCGCCGACGATCTTGCCTTTCTCCACTCGGAGAGTAGCTGGCAGAAGTAGAAAGCCACACGACTGCAGATAGGCCATACTTGCAGGCAGATCTCAAGACCTGGAGCTGAAGCTGAGCGAAGCTAAGACCACTGCTCCTGCCTTCCATCTCAACACCAAAGAGGTCACTCGCCATCTTCAAATCAACTCAACTGGAGCGCATCTGCCATACAATCCTACAAACAAAACCTACCTGGAGTGAAGCTTTGACGGGCAGGTTACTTACCGTCAGCACCTTATGCGCCAAGGTATTTTCGAGGAATACCCTCCTGTGCCGACTGGCGGATCTTCATGGGGTGCAAGCCCAACGACTCTACGCACCAACGCCATGGCTCTGGTCTACAGCATTTGCTAATATGCGTCCCCAGCAGGTGCAACAGCTCTCACCCAAAGAAGCTGGACACGTACTCACGAGACCTGAGAAACATTACTGGTTGCCTCCGCCCACTCCATCTGAATTTTACCAGTGCTTTAGGCAATTGCACCTGCAGTTTACTTGAGAGAAGAAACACCACACGTACAAAAACTAGTGAATACGGCCCTGTTGGACAACAAGCACCTGCTGGCATAACAATGTCAAAGAATCACACTACCTCGGCAGACAGAGAATAGCGCCTCGCCGACCTTTCTGACGACACGCTGTTAAACTCTACCAGTTCCCCATTCAACATTCTTACAGGACATGGAATACTGCATGGCTAGATACTCAAGACCAGATCAACTCTCGAAACACCTAGACAAAACTACCACCTGGCAGCAATCTCTCACGCAAGGAACCTAAACCGATTCGCGCAGGGAGTCGGTCGCTTCACAAGCAATATGCAACGATGGGGGCTGCGGCCATGCCCAACCTGCCAATGTGGTTCTCCATCACAGACTGCGGATTACATTCTCAATGAGTGCCCTACCTTTCGTCCCCGGTGGACACGCAGATTTCTCAAACCCAACCAATCAACGTGAGCTGGCTCCAACGTTTCACAAAAACATTAATAGCTGCTGCCTCAACGGCAAGAAGAAAGAAGATGTCATTTTGTAAATTATCATGGGTAACACTTGACCACAAGGGGATTTGTTTTGGGGGGGGGGGGTGTGCCCTGCAGCAGTCACGCAAAAGAGTGAAACTCTCTCTTTTGCATTTAGCGGTAGACAAACCGTCTGCCCTCTGTCCTATTGTTCTGTTAGTTTTTACATACCTATGGCATTTATTTGAACCAAAGGATTTTACATAAATTGTAGCCTTTGCTTCGTCAAAGACACAGGTATATCTCGACTTGCTAAGTACACCTTTTGGACGATACTATATGCCGAACTCACCCTCAAGTGTAGAACGGTTGTTGTAGATACGAGTGTGGTGCTGTGTCAACAACTAGTACCAACACTACGCTAACTTGATTTTCGATACGAACAAAGCTAGGGTTTTAGTTAAAAACATCCTTGCTTATTGAATTTGATAAATTTGGTTTTCGATTTGAAAAAAAATAAAGGTTTCGAATTTTATAGTTCGCAAAAACATTCTTTTCAGGTTTCTTGAAAAATAAACATAGTTATCGGTAAAAAAACCTGTTTTTAAATGCAATTGAAATGCAAATTCTCGGCGAGGAGCTGTTTTAATGAGAAAAAAACAGTGGAAAAGCACAGGACTCGTGATCATTAGACCGTTAAATCGGATTCGCGCCCCCTGTGGTTCAAACGGTTTTGTATCCTGGGCAAGATATTTTTTAAAAATCCCCAATTGCCTTCATCGACAAGGGTTTATTAATTGAATTTTATAAATTCGACTCGTGGCCATGGGCGCAGCAATTGCAGGACCTCCCAGTGAGAAACACCGGATGATTAACACAAAGCAACACTAAAAGAATAGGGACGTTTGAAACAAATTCCCTGAATTTTTGATATAAACTGGGTACAAAAATACGATATCGCTGACAAATCCCATCTTTGATATTAATGTGAAGAACTAAATTTCAAAAAATATTCATTTTTTATGTCAGAGTAGAAAAGTTATCGAGAGGTATGCTTATGATATTCAACAAACTTGGTAAAAACACAAAATTCGCTGTAAAACTTGATCACCAGTTACAGTTCTCATTGCAATGACATGGCCAATGACCACCTACTGTGCTAAGGGGTCACCTCCAGACTTCCTGTCTACAGGCTATAATGGCGGCGCACAGGGGTTTTTTAGACGAATTTATTAAATCGAATTTATATATTATTGGGACAGTACTGACTTAAGCACACGTCTTTGAGCAGCCACTAGATGAAGCGATTATGATTGTGGCCATTTCTTGAAGGCGGCGTAATAATCAATTGGCAACGGCGCTTTGAGGCCTATTTCAGGTGTTAAGCGCTATATTAAAAATGGTTATGTGTAATAAAAACCTGTTTTTTTCGCCACTAAACCATTTTTAACCCTTTTGGGCAAGGCAAACCAGATCTCCTCAGCAGTTCTGTTAACCTGCGGGCTGCTTTCAGTTGTCCTCGCCTTAGTCCAGATCTCATGACCTGAGCTTGCTGTGAAAGTCCCAGGGTCCAACTTGGCCTCCCAAAAAAGATCATTTTAAAACGTGTAAGTTTTTTTTAGCCCACAATGCTCATTTAATGCTGCATATCCCCATGATCTTTTTATTTGTTGAAACAATTAGACGAAAAATCCTATGTATCCGCAAAAAGCCATACTATCCAGCAAGCGTTACCCGGAATTTTATGACTTGTAAAAAAGTAATTTTCAGGTAATCAAAAAATTCGCAAAACACCCCATTTGATTAATGGTCCTTCCAAAACAACAACCGTCTGGAACATGATTTGAATAATTTTGAAAAATCTTCTCAGATGATTAAATGTACTGTTAACTGATAGTGTTAGTACAATGTTTTTGTGCGGTGGCGTGGCATTCAATTCAGGTATTTCATGCCTCAAAAAGGTGTGAAAATTTTGGAAATTACAGAAAAAATCAGTGTTTTGGTCGTCACCATGGCAAACCTAGGTCGAGGAGTTAAATTATTGTCATATTTGCGTTTACTTTGATCAAAGGCCCGTCCATGTTAAAAAATGAAGGAAATCTAATTTTTGAGGTCATTTTGTACAGAAAATGTCTCTTACTCAATCTGTAGTCACTTAAACATTATGCTGCTAGAAGCTTGGGGGGATAGGTAGTACAAGACGGCCTTGCAGGCCGTTTTGTTCTGTTTCTGATGCGTTCTTTTACAGGACGGCTCGGCCCGGCCAGCCGTTGTTGTTTTTGATGCGTTTCTTCTTTCTTTCTTAACAAGGGAAACGTCTTGTTCTGTTTCTGTGCTATCTTTCTTTTACAAGACGGCCTCAGCCGTCTTGTTCGGTTTTTGATGGGTTCTTTCTTCTTTTCTTTCTTCTTCTTCTGGCAGCAAATGCGTCTTAGCTCGTCATGGTTGGACGTATCCTGACCAGATTTCATCAAATGACCGCTGAGTTGTCTATAATTTATGCCACATGACTTTGACCCATGATGAGCTTGAACTGACCACAGGCATCAAATATGTAATTAATTGCCAAAAATATTATTCTACAGGATTATGCCGATATAACTAAACTTTATCAGAGGAACCCCCGACCATGCTTCTATAGGGTGTTAGGGGATATAAATCAAACGTCGTTAAGGGGTCACTTCCGGTCCAAAAACTAAAAATAAATATTTAAAAATATTCATTTTTTTAATCTCAAAAGTAAACATAGCAGAGTAACACAACCTTCAGATATGATGTATGTTAGCCAATGTATGGCAGGTATTTTTCATTTTGGGGATCAAAGGCCATTATATAAGTACTTCCGATGAAGCAAATAATATTCAAGAATTTTTATCTCCAGAACTAAGCAAATTAGATTTGTTTTTTTATTTGCAACTGGAACAATGCATTTTGGCTGGGTATATGTTTTTTTTTTTATATCGGGAGTCCAAGTCATTCCGGGGGTCAAATGTGTCAAAACAAATGCTACCGTAGGGGGTGGGGGTCTATGTCGTTTGACACCAAAGGTCAAAGTTCAAGTCAAAGGTCAAAATTTACAAACAAGCTAGATTGAGCGGAAATTTGTAGAGGAAACAATACCCGTGACATCAAAATACAAAACAAAGTACGTTTACCCATCGGACCAGGGGTCACCTTCACCTACATAGGGGTTATTCAAAAAAGTCAAATTCTGAACATTACTTGGTTGAGTGAAACTCAAATTTAAGTAATAAATGATCATTGTAACGTTGTTAACACAAACATACATTTTTTTCTTTTTTTACTTTTTCATAAATTTGGTGTTCGGCATGGGGTCAAAAGGTCAGTCAGATGTTATTTCAGGTTGCTTGTTCGCTGTCTAAGGCATGGATCGTCTTTCTTTCTTCGTCTGGAACACTCAAAAGCTGTAAGCTCAGACATAGTTTGACGTATTCTGACCAGACTTGCACCCAATGACCACTGAGTCTTCCCATTTGTCATATGACTTTGACCCATGTCCTATTTTGACCCTGGCCACGAGCCCGCCAAATATTTAATTTAAATGTCAAAAATTATCGTCTTCTACAGGAATACGCCGATATCAACCACAATTTTTTAGAGCAACATTGACCCCATGCCTCATATAGGGTGTTCAAGGATAAGGAGTCAAAGGTCCTTAATGTGGGTCATTCCGGTTTGAAAGCCAATAACATTGTGAAAAATATATTCAAAAAAAAAAATCGCTGTCTTACAAATTACAATAGCAGTGTGCGGTCGTTAGAGTACATGCTTTGCTACAGAAGGAGGGTCGTGTCGGTACACAGTTTCGGGATCAAAGGTCATTTATGGGGACACTTCCAGACTTCCTGTTAAAACAAATAATCAAAATATTTTTTTATTTTGAAATATAAACTATTAGAGTGACAGATACAAATTACGGTTCCGGTGTATGCAAGGTATTTTTATTTTGGGGGTCAAGGTCATTTAAGAAGGTCACTTCCAGTTTTAAGCTAAATAACTTCAAGAATTTTTATCTCAGAATTAATCATCAGGGAACGAAAATACAAAAAACCCTGGTTTTAACGGGCGCGGGCCCGACCGACCCTTATTTTTCTCTTGATGTGTTTTCAATTTTTGGGCTATTTTGGGGCAATGTTGATTCCGAAAGAAAAAAATTTAAAAAAAAGAAAAAAATTCGCCCGGCCGACCGACCTACGCGAAAGGGTCCGCTCGCCCGTAAAACAGTGTTTTCTTTTTTCGTCGCCTTAATAGTATTTTTATTTCACAATTGGAATAATTTCATTTTTGCAAGTGTCCATGAGGTGTTTCTTAGATCTGGTCAAGTTCATAAGGGGGTAAACTGGTCAATTTTGCCAAAAATGCCAAGAATAAGACCAAAGGGCTATATCTCAGCCTATAGAAGACAGGAAAAGCCCGTTGTTGCTGCAGTGATGTAACATTAATATAGAAGAGGTCTAAAGAGTCTCGACCCCCAATGGTCAAAAGTTTAAGTTCACAGTTCAAAAATCTACAAACAAGTTCCGATTGAGCTGCAATTTGTCCAGGGATAAATTCTCGTCTTTGGTCAGGGCTAAATACGTGTTTAGAGAAAATCGCAATTGAAAATTTTTCCTTCGTATTACGCTCGAAACATAACCGATTGCGTCATTTACTACCAGCAAAAGGAAATATCATCAAGAAAACATTCATAGTTTTTAATTCGATTCAGTGAAAAATAATGCTGGTTACTAGCCAACACTGTTTATATGACTTGTAAACTTATAGAACAGTATGTGACGAAGATTTTTTTTTTTACTAAACGATGTCTGAGATAGAAACACAGATAGACCAGTATGTGACGTAATTCATCACGTTATTATCGGTTTTCCATGTCAAAAATGCCTATGGGCATCAGAGCAATTGAATTTTTTGGTAATTGTCAAAAGGGAATTAAAATGTAAACAATAGAAAAGGACCGAACAAATGTCACTTGCAAAGATACAAAACCACAAACAGGTAAATCATGTCAATAGTAAGGCCAAATGTCCCACCATGGAAATCGTTAAGTACTCCTGTGCTCATCAGTGCAATGTCCTTTCACAGTAATGCAAATGTCACATATCAACTCAAATGTCATTTTGCTAGGTGAAATAGTGTAAGAAATTTAAAGAACATAAAAAAAATAATGGTTTGACCTTAAAATAATTTGCAACGAAAAACAATTTTGGTGTTGTTATACTAGAAATAGAATGAGAGAATAATATTATAATCAACCTCTGAAGTTTAAGTAGTGGGAAGTATGTTTTGGCAGGGAGGAAAGTTTTCTACAGGGGGAAATATAAAGTAGCTGTAATTGTGCGAATTTAAGACCATCATTTTGGCCATCCCTGTCGGTTACATAGTTTAATCGTTACAGGGTAATAATGGTTCAAGTAATCCTGGTGGCGTAACTTTTAATGAGTGCTTCCTGCTGTTCCAATTTTTTTTCAAAATGGTCCAAATCTTCATATAGACCCAAAGGACCAACATATAATACTCATTTCTCATTAGGGTCACGTAGTATAGGTCAAAATGTAACATGGTTTACATCCCTAATGGGGTCAATAATACTTACCATCTAATTTCCATACTTAATATATAGCCAAATATGCATTTTCTAGTATAGAATTGACCAGACAACAATTTGAGACTAGTTTTGTCAAAATCGGATAACTCTGGAAGAATACCCCCATCTTGATGACCTTGAACCGGTTATAGCCTAGACATTCCTGAAACTTATCACACCGTTTGTAGAAACCTATACCTTTTTAATTCTCTGACCAGATTCAAACAATTCGACTTGTTTTAACTCTCCGCCCCCCCCCCCCCATATTTTACCAATGTTCCCCATTGTTGATTTTTCTAGACTTGGGACACATTTTTCTGTGACATTTAGAAGTAATAACACAAAAGAATTGTTTCTGTTGTATTTTTGTTAGGTCAACAACAACTTTCTTCTGTGCACAAAAATATGCCTAACCAGAGAATCAAAAGAATATATTAGACGGTTACGTGCGGGCAGGGCTAGCTGTTGCGGGGTACTACACACCCTCCCAAAAATGCATTCTTCAAAAAGTCGCTTTATTCATGCTGCAGTTGCCGCTTTTTTTTTCCTCCAACGCCGGCCCGAAGGCATATTTTCTCCAAAAATAATTGATATTAATACCGGATATAATTAATGTTGAAATTGGTCAAAAAAACGCAGACCCATGGAAACCCTAACAGTCTTTTCCTCCCCTGGAACCCACGCACGTTTGCCCTATGTACGGGCCCCTACCCCCCCTTTAGTTTTCGAGCTTGGCGCTCGAAAGGTCCACTTCTGGAAAATGCGCACCCCCAAATAAATTCCTGCTACTGGCCCCTTGCCAGCGGGGTTTTTTTAATCACCCTTAACCGGGGGGGGGGCCTACTTTGAGGTTAGTAGCGTCTGGGTATAAACAACGAGCAAATGACAAACCACGAAAAGAATGTATTCAATGCTTTTTCAGAAACTTGCACCATATAACTTGTGGATATTTGTTGTGTAATGAAACGTTCCATCATCTTTATGGAACTTTTATGGCAACCAACGGCTTGTTCCTGACAATCATGAAGTTTATTCAAATATTGGTTTGGTGTGCAAGTGGAACTATTTGTAAAACTACTGATAACTTGAAATCCACTAATAAAAACTTTGATTTCACTAATGGGAAATTATGGTAGGCTAATTGGATATGGTTTAGCAATAATGGACATTTGAACTCCGTATGTTGATAGTTGGTATGTGCTAATAAAACATATATTTGACAGAAGGACTTTGAACTGCCTTAAGACGATTGGTAAAATAGTGGACATTTGACTTGGAAAACCTATATAAAAAAGGCCTAATTGTCCGTTCAGTGCATCACTAAGGATCTATGTCAGATAGCGCTGTATGTGACGTAGATTTGATATAGATCAGTATGTGATGGAGATATATGTATCTTATCGATTTCGATTTCTTAGATAGAACACAGATAGCTCGGTATGTAACATATTCAAATGCCGTGTTAAAGTACGCATGTACGTTATTTTAGTGCATCACATAGTGACCTATGTCAGATAGCGCTGTATGTGAAAAAATAAATTTGAATTAAATGCACATAGATCAAATTTGCTAATAAATATCTCATTAATTAGGTAGAGTCCAAGTCTAATTATGAAGAGTTCAACGTCATATTAACAATACCGAATTTTCTCAAAAATGTCAAAAATATGAAATGGAACAGTATGTGATGCAGTTGACGAGAGGAGCCATCCGTGACTCAGGGGTCAGGTTATAGGGGTGAAAAGGTCAAATCCCTGACATGCTTGGATTGAGTTGAAGCTCAATAATTGATCCTTGTAAAGTTCTGTTAACACGAAAATACATTTAATGACATTTTGTGACATATTGGTGAAGTTACAGAGTACAGGGGTCAACGTTCAAGTCACCTCAAGTGGTCATTAAGGGGATCACCATTCCTAATCAGTCCATCTTGTTAGATCTGTTCTCATGTCTATTTTCTACTGGCAAACATTCAAGTGCCTCAGCTCAGTCTGGTATTCTGACCAGCCTTACATCAAATGACCGCTTGGTATCCATTTACTGTCTTTATGGTATGACTTTAACTCCCTGTCGGACTTTTGAAATTGAAATGGCCACAGGGATCAAATCTGTAATCTAATTATAAATAAAAAAAATATTCAAAAATATCTTCTTCTACAGGATTACGCCGATATCAACCAAACTTTTTCAGAGGAACCACTGACCCATGCCTCATATAGGGTGTTCAGGGATGGTCCTACACACAAACGGGTCACTCTTTAGTCTTGTAATCACACGGAGTGCGGATTCAACTGTTGGCCCTGTAGTATCCAACGTATGTATTGAATCCAGTCTTCCTTCCGATCATGCAGCTGTGAAATGTGCCGTAAAGATCTCTCGCCCTCCTTACCTAGAAGCTTTTTACGAAAGTTTTTAGCATTTTAGCGCACCGGAGAGAAGTTCACGGGGGGGGGGGGTGAGGTGGTAACCACCCCCCTTGGTAAGACGAGGGTAAAAGTATACCAACGTATTTATTAACGAAATTATAAGTGTTGCAACAACGACCCTGGTTTGATGCGTAACAAAAAATATGTTGGTTCAACCAAGGGTTGAAATACTGTTATGGTCGGGAGCACGTGGCAAATTTTTAAAAAAACCGCCACGATTTCTTCTTGCAGCTTAAAAAAAATCGTTTTGCGGGTTTTGGAATCGGGAAGGTCGGCCTTGAACACATGAGCGGTTTGGAAGCGATAGCCGATGAGTTGGCGCGCATCAGAGTGGTTGTGTGCACTTGGAAAGTGTTCGGTAATGAGTCTGCTCCGAGAGGTAGAGAGAAAGATGAGCCAATGGACATGTTAAATCGGCAACTAAACTCGGCGACTACGGAAGATAAGTCGCCGACTTGCGTCTTGACAGCAACGTGTCACAACTTGTGCTGTCGTGTTAAGGTCTGCGACTGATCGGGACTGAACACGTGCCATGCTTGATGATGCTGTCGCCTACTGCTAGGCGATTGAGCATCTCTTGTCTTGTAAATTTTGTAAGTTTGAACAAGACTGCAGCCGAATTTGAAAAAAAAATGCGGTCTGTGTATAGTCGAAGAGCTAGGTCGGAGAAGGGCTGTCTCTGTGGACTGGTTTACTTTTACTTGCAGAACATTTCCTGATCTAAATCGGTCACAATATGCAGCTGGTAGCATTAGCTTTTTATGCTTAATAAGAATGTAAGATTAATGGTTGTGATTGTGTATAAAGGTGATTTAAAGTCATCTATCTTTTATGTCATCATCACTCTCATCACCAATATTGTTATTTATTATTATTATTATTGTTATTATTATTCGTAGCCAACCGACAGTGGCATCCATTATTGACGGTTAGTAAGAATTGTGGCGTCTGACAGTGTTTTTCTTGTCGAGTTTATGTTCATAATTCTTGTGCTGACGCTTGCTAGGAGTCTGGAAATGACTGCACGATTAGACTTCCTCTGGAAAATCCAGGTATCTATTATCTGAATACTACTCTTTATATAGTGCTATAATAGCTTGACCTTTGTCATTCAATACAATGTTATTTCTATATGTAACTGTTTGAAAGATCACTAAAAGAGGAACACCCAGATCAGTCGGGCAATTTTAATGTAGGAACTGTTTAGGAACCTTAAGTCACTCAGATTGAGTTCATATAAAGTAATGATTAAATAAAATGTTTACTCTGTACTGACTAAGCCTTTGTTCGCATCAGAACCAGGTGAAACCTTACTTACTTGAGAAATGAGTATTTTATAACTTTTATCTCTCTTTCATCTCAGGTTAAGACCAGAATTGGATGAAATGGAAGATCTTAGGGAGCAAAGTACAACTTTGTTGAAGAACATTTTACCACATCATGTTGCGATGCATTATCTGGAATACAACTATCATCGCGGGGTATGATTTTTTTTTAATTAAAAAATGGTTTATTGCCTCAAATATGTAACATTCGACTTTAACATGATTAGCTTAAAAAAAAATTTACAAATGAAAAAAAAAGATCAAATATTCTCATTGGAGCTGAATGCGTGAGTCAAGTTTTAAGCTATTAGAGTATATTCTATATTTATACATAAAAAGAGAGATGATATGATATGATAGTATCAATCCGTTTCCGAGATACTGATGGCCGCCCCCCCCCCCTCCGGTGAGATGGGTTCCACAAAAGCCCGGCTCTTTTAGGGTTTAAAACTGCCATATCTCAAATAAGCAGTTAGAACCTTTAAATCCTCATCTCGGAATCTACTCAACCCATTTGAAGCAACAACATGTTAATAATTATGAGTAATATCAAACCATTATTGTTTCTATAAAAGCAATGTTTAAATTTGACTTCTGTTAAGGACCTCTGTTGAGGAAGTGTGGACCTAGGTTATTTGTATTGTTTGTTGTTCTTGTTGATGTAATATTGTTGATGTTGTTATTAAACAGTGTCAGGAGCTTTACTCAATACCATGATGTGGGAGTATGTTTGCTTCTATACCTAACTATGCCAACTTCTAAACCCAATCGAAATGAACAAAGAGGGGATTGAATGCCTGCGGCTACTCAATGAAATTATATTGCAGACTTTGACGAGGGTAGTTTACTGTCGCAGTTTCGATTACGACAAATTAAAAATCGTCACATCAAAAATGGCTTTTCGAAAACACCTTGTTCAACTTTCGCAAATCTGCGTGAATAGACAATTGGGTTTCAAGAAGGAATCGCTGCTTCCGCTATTGTAGTGAATCCATCTGATGACATTGAATCGTGAGTAAACAGTAACAGTGTAATGTCCAACCATATTGGATAAACATGCTCCAGAGGTCTCCAGGTGCGTCACTTTTAGACCTCAGCTCCCTGGTATGACAAACTTCTTAGTGACGCAAAGCGTGAAGTCGTAATTTTAAAGCAAGAACGAAAGTGGGAAGTCTCGCCTTGAAGTTCAAAGTGGTACAGAGATAAATGTAAGGCTTATTCGGATATGCTAGAATCGGCCTAAAGCTAAACGATCACAACGTCTCAATCAAGGACCTGCGACCAGAGAAACCAAATCTGTTCACAAGCTTGGGGACTAAGGGCGCCTCTCATTTCAAGAAAATGCCTAACTGCTCACAACGGATTGCGGAAAAATTGGACGACGAATGACTTTGCCGATTTTTTTCAAGATAAGATTCAGAAAGTCAGGGATAAACTGGATGTTTATTCCATTCCATCCTTTAACGTTGCCATTCTGAATACTATGAGTTTCTGCCTCGTTCAGTAACTTTCACGATGTATCTGATTATACGCATTCGTCGCCACAGTTATGGAGTCGCCGTCTTCATCATGTGAGTTGGACTGCATGCCTACATGGCACCTGAAAGAATGCCTTGACGACTTGTTACCGTCGCTTACTCGCATGTTAATTTCTACTGACTCTCCGGTATATTTGTCCATATTTTCATATAAAAACTATCGATGTGACTCCTCTGATAAAGAAGCCTAACCTTGACGCCGACATCCTAAACATAATAGCGGCCAATTTCGAACTTGAAGTTTGTATCAAGTTATTGATAGAGAGCTGCTGCTTCAGCGTTTCAGGAATACATGTTGAAATGGGGTTTAGATGGCAGTAAGCAATCTGTTTATAGGAAGCCTTCAGTACATGAACCATCACGACGACTACTTCGAGTTCAGAACGATATCATGCGTGCTTTATACGCAACGTTCTGATGTTCTTCTTGTTCTGTTAGATCTCTCAGATGCCTCAGCCGCTTTTTGATACAAGTAGGGACCATCGTAATTTTCTTCAACGGCGAGATATCGCTACGGAGTGTGTGGTGACCCTCCCATTGTTTACAAGCTAATCTTCGTGACCTGTCGGCCCAAATTGTTACGTTTGGAACCTCCAAGTCAATCCTACTGTCATGATGGATTGCTGCCGTCCCTCAAGATCGTTGCTGATCCGGTTTATGTTCCACCAACTACGCACCCCCTTAGGTATTGTATTGTATTTGTGGTGTTGATGTATGACATATGCAATGATACCTACTCAGAGTGATCGTGTCTAAATTCTTCAAATCGGATGATCATCTTCAGTCTTTGGAGAGATGTATTCACGGGTGTCACAAATGGACTGCTAGTAATAAGCTCTCTTGTTGAATAACAAAAAGATCAGAAGTTGTTCATTTCAACCTCTCGTTGTATGGCACCGCCGGGTCTTCTTCGGTCGCGTAATCTAGGCTCATTATGGATCAGCTATGCATTGTCCATCACATGTAACAAAGTCTCCATGCAGCGTGTTTTGTACTTTCAAAAAATTGGACGCTTCGCAGGTATTTTATCGACCCTATATCAACCTCTGCAAACGCTTCGTTCGACTCATCTGACTCTTTTACCTCGAGATTGACGCAATACAGCTTGTTGTATGGCCTACCAGATACTGGCCATTTCCAAATTGCAACGTGTACAAAATAAGCGCCGTGAGGCTGGTTTTGGGTGTCAAAGGAAGATGTGTTTGACGTTGATTCTCTGAGAAGAAACAACTTCACATTGGCTCTCTATAAGGAACGAATAGTGTTTAAGGATTCTTATTCTTACCTTTTCTACCTTCAAATGTCTCAATGGACAATCACCGCAATATCTGTCTGATCTCCTTACCATCTACCGTTCCACGCCGCTCACTGTGATCGCTTCATCACAAAACTTCTTCTGGCTTGATCCACCTTATTGCATATCCACATCGTACTTCGGCAAGCGGGCCTTTTCAGCTTCCGCACCAAGGTTATGGAACGCACTTCCGAAGTCCATTAAATGTGTTTCATCGCTTGCCACTTTCAAGAAACGCTCAAACCATGTATTTTGCAATAACTCCACTGTGTAATTGTACTTCATATATATATGCAACTATGATCTTTTTAAGCCTTTATATATGACATGTACATTCGCTATTTTGGTGTGGTTTTTAATTGATGATTGTTTTTAATTTAAATCAGTAATGTCTGCATGTTCATGTTTGTTAAATTTGTTTTTGTTTGGTGCTGGACACCAGTAAATTGCATTTATGAAGGCGGGTCCTTCGCAGGTTTTTTAATATTTATAATGTGTATTTATATATTCTTAGTATTGTTAAATTGCTCACTCTCCAGGTGGTTATCTTATTGTAAAGTGCTCAGAGGCCTTATGGTATTGGGCGCTATAAAATGCTGTGGTTATTATTATTATTATATAAGAGTCAAAGGGTCCATTAAAGGCCATTTTCCGGTTAAAAAGCCAAAAATTTTGCATAGCAGAGGCGGTTACATTACGCACATGCATTGTTTACAACCAAGCCAAGGTCATCCTTGGGGATGAAAAGCTTCTTATTATAGCGGATTGCACTACTACCATCTTCCGTGTCCCAACTCCAACCTATTCCAGCAACAATCTCCCACCTCCACACCTACGCGTGTTTACATCCCCTTCCCGCTATGCATTATGTTACCAATTTTCGCCAAGGTAGTTTGGTTTTTTGGGATCACCTTAAACCTACCTAATGTGCATAAAGGTCACCTTCCAGACTTCCCTGTCTACACCGCTCTAATGGCGACGGCCCAGGGGTCTTTGACTATTTCTATTCAAGTTTATATTAAGACACGGTAGTGTGTCCACCAAGTTTTAAAAATAACAACTAAAAAAACAACCAAAAAACAGCCAAAAAAAGCATTAAAACAGCCATGAAAAAAATATAAACGACACACACCGTGAGTAATTAGATTAGAAACAACTAAACGTCCCTTGTTTGACGCGCGTTTACGAGAAATGCACGGGTGGCAATATCATCCATAATCACTTAACCGCTCCGCTCGCATACCAACATAGAGCATGCATTTTCAACCCACGAAAAGTAATATTGGCACATTTCATGTGGCAACATATGAAAAAGAAACCGTAAACGAATGATTAGAAGTCTTTCAAGGGTCCCACTTATCATGGATTATTAGTGAAAGTGCGAAACTCTTCAAGTGTCTACAGACCTACAGCCTTTATTACGAAAATGGATAAGTCGCCAAACTTTATTCAATAATTTCTAGTTATCCTCATGATGTGCCTTTTAACTTTAATATGAAGATAATTCACTCTAGCAAAAAAATGACTTTTAAAAACTAACGGGATTCTTTGTTCAACATCAACTACTGAACCATCATTACATCATTCCACAATTTTGCGTTGCCATGTAATAGCTTTCCCGTCGTGGCCAGCGTCTAATCGTTTTGGACGTTATTATCAACGTTAGTTCTTATAGGAATTGGCTATAAACCTTTGAAATCCAAAATGGTGCCGACAGTAAGAAGTAAGTGGTGCACGCGTATTGGGGGGTAGGTACTGCCTTTTTTTTTGCATGTGGAGAAAAATTTGGACTTCGTTTAACGGTTTGGATAGAGGAACGGGTTTTGGAGCTAATAATTGGATATGTTTATAGATTGAGGTCTTGCCTCCATGGCCGAAAGGCTTGTGTTGTGTTATGGGGTGGAAGGGAAAAAGGTGGATTTTCGGATGAATTCTGAGGCAGTTATTTTCAAGAAATGAATATATCTCCAGACTTGCCAAAGTGGAAATTTTCATGTTCCCTAAATTGGGGAGTTTCAATTGAGGAATGTATAATGAGTATTCTCGGAGACAGTGTGTGAATAAATGTAAAAATATTGGAACTCTGAAGGCATATGCGATGATTTTTAACAGAGAACATTTTAATCTGTTCATCAGATAGGCCTATAAGTTGTTGTTGTTTTATCGGACCTGAATGTTACCTTTTTTTGCGAGATGGGTTTGACTTGCATTGTGGACTAAAATGATACATCAGAATCACATCACGTAATCAAAACCCTATCTCCTCCCGCCATACATTTTGTGCAAATTATCTTAAATACAAGCTGGTAATAGTGCTGATTCAACAATCGCGATCTAAATACAGGCCAATCCTCATCTATTGTATTAGATATGGTGAAAATTGATAAATGGTCCTACATCTCAATTTTGACCTCTAATCATGTCTTTAAATGGTAAGTTGTAACAACATTGAGTGAATCAAATCTCAATATCCCATAAATACATTGTGTCAATTATCAATCCTGAATACGTTGGTATAGTAGAATCGTTACAGTCTGTGATGTCAAAACCACATCTAAGGTCTAAGGTCCATAATTGTGTTGTGGGATAGATACTGCTCATAATCCTTTAATGGGCCTTGGCCACTTAAACGCTCCAGGGGTTCTGTGATAATAGACCAGCCTACTCTTTATTGTCCTAATTGACAAAGTTTCCTTTTTGCTAACTAAAATAGATAGAAAATTATTATTATTTTTGTTTTTTTTGGTTGTGTGGACAGATTTAGTTATAATCCAAACAATGGTGTAAACTGAGAAAAAATCAGCCCAATTTGATAACTTAAACATGACAGTCTCTCATATAGTTTTATTTTTTTTTTTAGGTATTTGGAGACCATGTTCATGCAGATTGGACATGAAGGCGGGCTGTGAGGAATTATACAGAAAGAATATATCAAGAGACGTGAGAATATGCGGGTGGAGGGGATGAGGGTGGGGCACTCAACTTTTTTAAGGGTAGGGAATATGTGTGGCCCGACTTGTTAGCAGACGTTAGTCTAAAAAAATGTGTCGGAGAAGACAGTAAGTGTTGCACGTATTGCGGGAAGGAAGGTATGCCCTTTCGTCATGTGAGTGGAAATTGGAACTTCTGTAACGGTTTTGGATAGAGGGAGCGGTGTTTGGAGCGATAAATTAGTATGTTAGGTGTTGAAGTCTTCTCAAGGACCAAAAGGCTTGTATCAGACGTTTAGTCTGTATATTGGAATTGTCTCTACTTTTGAGGGTCCAAAAATGGGTCGGCAGAAGACAGTAAATGTGGAAAGTATTGGGGTAGGGTAATGCCTTTTGCGTTGTGATTGGAGGTTGAACTTTATTCAAACGGTTTTGGATACAGGGACGCGGTGTTTGGATATAAATTTGATATGTTATATGTTGAAGTCTTCTCTAGGGCAAAGGCTTGTTTTTTTTTTTTTTTTTTTTTTTGGAAAAGGTGGGAATTGTGGACGATTTAGTGAGGCAAGTTGTTTCAGAATTGATGTTTGTTTCGTCCGTCCGAACTTAATGAATCAAAGCAAACACTGCAACAAAATTAAAATTCCATCTAGGTATACGCTTTCAGCAAATGATGCATGCTTAAGCTGCTTTTTAAACGCATACATGTTTTAAGACCATATTCGGTGATACTTCATTCCAGTATTGTGAACCCATTGTTCTTATCCCCTTGATGCAAAATCTAACGTAAAAACTCATCTGTGCTTCTCGTGTTATGACCTGTTTCTATAATTAAAGTAATTAAAAAGACTTTGGAAGTGGTGTGACACAAAAATTGGACATTAACACCCGAATATTAAAAATTGTAAAAAAATGACAAATAACATAAAAAAAAGAAATATGAATAAGATGCTTTTTGAAAAACTTAATACAAATAAAAACTCTGACAGAAATGGTGGACAATTAGTGACTCAAAATAAAAAGATTTACAAATAAATAAAATTTAAAAACAGTGGAAAGTGATCAAACCACAAAATAACCCACACAATTTTAAAAAAATAATTACAACTGTGTTGTTTTTGTTTTTATATATTTTTATTTTCAATTTGGTGAAAATAATTGGGTGAGGAAGGGTTGTGTTGGTGTAAGGTGATGATTGGCATTTACACCCTTGCAATAATGCCGAACCCTGGGCGCGGCGTTTGTTTGGAAAGAGAACCCCGGGGGTAGTTGGAAAAGGGAACTCTGGGTGGTTGAGAGGAACCTGGTAGAGTTTTCATGGATACAAATCAGGTATTGCCATTTAAATTCCGTCCAGCACTTCTGCCCCCCGGTTCTGCCCCAACATCATAATAGAGCATTACGGATCAAATTGTATACCAAAAAAAGCATGGGGTTATAGTTTTGGGCTGGTATTGGGAATTGAGCCATATAGGTAACGTCTGATAAGGTTCCGCACGTAACCCAACAACCCTAACCTTGGGGTACCCCTGCCGCAAACCGCGAAAGCCGAGAACCGCGAAATTCTGTTGATTTTACTTTTTGGATAGTCTCTTGTTGACGGTTCGAGTCCATCGGTAGCCCACGACTTTCAGCGCATTAAAATTACACGAGAGTAAGAACATTTATTACTTACTACGGTCACCTGCATGGACGTTTTAATGGAATGGAAGTAATACTTCATATATGTTCAAACATTTCCAAATCTTTCTTATATATGTATATTCGCAGTATTCATTTTATTGTCAAGATCAGTCAACAATCAATAGTTTTGGGCAGTTTATGTTTACATTAAATGCATCTTCATAATAATAACAAATGGGATTTAAAAAAAATATATATCAAAAACTGTTACTTAGACTGAAATGAGACCACAATTTATAAATAAAAAATTATTTAGAATCGAAAATCAAAAGAACCAACCAGTGAAACTTTATCAAGAACACGAGCATTACAAATAATTCGAGAAAAGTATGTGAGCAGTCGTTCAAGCAACAAATCGACAATGTGAAGTAGTGACAACATTTCATGCGCAAGATATGATTAAGAAACGGAAACGACGAATTAGACTGTTTTCAAACGGTTATTAAAACTATAAGTTGTGGCAATAGAAGCTTAAAAAAACGGTCCCCTCACAGACCTACAGCCTTTATTACGAAAATGAATATTGGCGAATTTAGTACATTATTTATATTTATCATCATGATGTGCCTTTTACTGGCTAACATTGAAAATAATTGCTTCAATTCAAAGAACATTATGCTTAACGGATTCTTTTGTTCAACATTACTGATCCTCGCTCACTAGGAAATATCAACAAATCAAGTCTTGTGCTGTAAGCTTCCTCCGTGGCGCAGCTTAGTACACGGAAATTCATGGTTTTTTTGGTTTTGCGGTTTTTGTTCATATACAAAATCTGTGCAACCAAGGTTTTTCTTTAAACAGAAATTTTATGTAGAATCCGAAAATCATGGGTGTTATATTTTTAAAATGTGTTCTTGGGTGGTTTTTTGGGCGATTTTGTTTTTTTTATCATGTTTTACGGATTTTCATGTTTTAAGGCTAAAACCATCACTTTTTCTGCTGATGTTTCTTTTATGAACCTTTACATATAATGTTCTCATAGTATATTAACTGGTACATGTAAAAACTCAATAGGAATGTGTTTTGGGCAATTCTAAAACAATTTGGGTCGTTTTTGGCGGAAAGTTCTTTTTTTCTGAGTAATAACAGTTTGGTGTCACAAAAGCCGAGTTACACATACAGAAGTAGTACAACACAACGTTTATTAAACATTTTTAATATTTTCATATTTTGGGGTTGCTTTTAAGAAACTTATTTTTGATTTTATAATTAGATTTGGGGCATTATTATGTTACATTTAACCTTGGCAAACAGAGAACACTAATTTCTGTTGAAAATTGAACCTATTACACAAGTTTTTTTAATGCATGGAGCTATACACTGTTTTACGTAAGGGGGTTTGCCTCCTCCCATGACAAATTGGCTGAATGCCAACTTTTTTTGTTTATTAGTGTAGTTTCTTTTTGCATTACATGTCCCTTTAAAAATAAGAAAAAAACTAAAAAATCAATAAAATAACACAAATAAAAAAAAACAATGGCTTTTATTATTCTGGTATTGTGGGTGTTTTTAACATTTGATTGGTGCCTTCAATATGAGAAACCTCGGTAAAAGGTATAAACTTGAATAGCAGCCTTTGATAAACTCCTTTGAAAGAAAAAAATTGGTCATGGATGCAGAAAAATGGAAGTGGTATGTGCTGCCCTTAAAACCCTTTTTGCACCTATTCACTAGAAAATACAATAGAAATAATTGCAAAATATTGCAACAATCAGTTGCATTAACTTGATTGCATGAGCTGAGTTAAGATGACTTAACTGAGTTGAGTTAAATGAACAGAATCAATGTTAACTTGGTTGAGTTATTGGGGTGACTAGTTGATACTTTGACTTTACTCAGTTTAAGTCACCCAAACTCAACTCAATCTAATGACACACTTGCATTTCTCCATGCAAATTGAGCCAGAATTCAGTTCATAAGTACCCTAAGTTGACGCATCCAGTTACAAGAAGCCTTTCTCTAGCACATTTCTCTCGTTTTCTGATTGTTTTGGACTTCCTAAGTTTTTAGATCACTTCTATAAGCAATTGAATCCATAAGTTCAAATTTTGCCACTATTATAGTTTCTGTGATTCAACATATTTTGAAAATTTAGTTCCCAAAACCCTCTGTTTAATTGTACAAAATCAGTTTCCTAAACCTGCTTTCACAATAAAATCAGCACTTAAGGTGCAAATGAGATTTCAAGGCATCCATGTCTCGATTAATACAGTGTGGGATTTCATATTAAAGAGAATGTTATCCTTGTATTTTGGCCACACACTTTCGCCATAGTATCACATTTGCATAGAATTTTTTGTAATCTGCTCCAATCCTAAATTAAGAAATTTTTTTTCACAAAAGATACCTTTCCACATGTACTAAGGCGGTGTTAAGCGATAGACACTTTTAATTTTACTTTTGGATAGTCTGTTTTGTGTCAGTTCGAGTCCGGTGGTGGCGCACCCACTTTCTGCATTATGCTAGTATCATTCTGGTGGTCTCCTCTTTAATTTTGGTTATGTCGGCTGTACAATGATGCTCTTTCTGGGTTTCTTTTACGCGGTGCCCCCCCCCCCCTGCGGTTGGGGTTAAGAATTGGGCCGATGTGTTTTCCCCCCCCCTGCATGTCGTAAGCGGCGACTACAGGGCCCCTGCGGGTTCGGGGTGAAGAATTGATTTCCGCTGTGTTCCCCTGCATGTCGTAAGAGTCAACTAAATGTGACATCTCGTCCAATTAAGCCTGACTGTAGCTCCAACATGATATTTGGTTTAACTTTGGTATATCCGTGAACTTTTTTAGTCATCTGAAGAGTGTTTTTTTAATTTATGTGGATTTGATAATTGTTTTGGGTTTTTTTTTGTGTGTGTTTTGTTTTTTAATTGTTAAGATTATATCATCCTGTATCATTTAATTTCAATGTTTATGATAGCTTAAACATAAACCATGGTTTTTTGTTATAAATCATTGAGGTTTAAGCTTGATCCCCCTAACAGAATTTTAGTATGGGATGTGTTTTGTAGTTATTGTTTAAATTCCCTGCGGGTTCGGGGTTTTAAAATAAATTGGCCGATGTGGTTTCCCTGCATGTCGTAAAAAGGCGACTAAAGGGACAACTTGCTTGCCGTGAGTTGCGATTCGGGTCCGGCGTGAGGAGATAGATTCCTGGCAGTTGAGGTGAAGCTGTCTGCGGTGCAGTGGAATCCAAACACCTGCTTTGGCCTCAAATTCCCCTAGACTAGAGGTTGTTTAAGACCTGGTTCAACCACCGGCTGTGGGCGTCCTTGCCCTCCTAAAAACTCATTTTTGCTGATTGATTTGTTTGATGTGGAGACTTTTTGGGTACTTGTACCCTTGTTACATAATTGCTTCCTGGGTTTTTGGTAGGCGGCTGCTTAACAGGTCCAATTGAGGAATGCCGGCCTTTTTTTTTGTCTTTTTTTATTTTGGTTTTCCTGAGTAATATCTCCGGTGTATCCTTGGCAAATTGAGTGATGATTTGCCACTTACATGTATTTGATTGTGTCCTTGGTTGGCTTCCGTGGTGGTGGGGAGCTCTGGAGATGAATCTCAAATACCTTTCATTTAATTCCTTCACAAGAAACCTTTGACAAAAATCCGTGTTAAACGTCAAAAGATTGTGATCGGATCCTGGTAGTTTTGATGATTATTGGCCCCTCACACTTTTTATTGATATGAGGCATTGATGATAACGAACCCTATCAAAATATTCCCCTTTTGCTGTAAGCAAGGGTTTTGAAGGCATTGCTGGCAAGCAATGTGAGAAATATTACGAAACTCAGGTCTGGGGATAGTTTGGTGGAGGTCGACCGAAGAGTCAGTCTGGATAAAACCTGCAAAATGACTACCATGCTTGCCCAAGTTTCCAGTTAAGTTTACTCCGCAACGAACTCCTTACTCTAAGAAGGTGTGTAATTAACATGGTCATGACATTAAGATTGTTCTGATTATGAAAATTTCGAGGGGGTTGGCATCTCCAAATGTGTCAACCCATATCATCGAATTATGATTTAAAGAGATGTACAAAAATCATAACGGGTAACTTATACTTACCTTTAATGCGCTATTTTTACCCAAGTCAGTAAAAGTGGGTTACCTTCAGGTTCAAGTAGAGGATTACATGCCTAGCCCTACAAGATGTTTAAATGTCAACGTTTTGTCCACTTTAAGACGTATTGTTAGAAGTTCAGAGTTTGTGAAAAGTGTGGCTCAAAGAAGGCCACAATGATCCAAATTGAAAGGAACCTCCTAAATGTGTGAATTGCAGTGGTAATCACGCGGCAAATTCTAGATCCTGGTTCCTAAAATGGGTAAGAAGAAAAAGAAATCCACAAAAAAGTCAAAGTGACCAGGTACATGACGTATAAAAGGCCACGATACTCTTCGTTCTCAGGTTTCCGGATCACAAAAGATATGCTGATTTGTTGTGAAAAGTGGGCAACAATCAATACTTCTAAGAAATCATTTCCCAAACCCGACATCTTGTTTGGCCTAGATGATTTTGCCCTCTCAACAGTAATTTAGAAATAAAGGGACAACAAGACAAGTGATAGAATATGCAACTAAGAATACTTGCCTAGTAGATCTCGTGTCTTTCTAGAGATCCTGTAAGAAACAATCAAGTTCATCTAAAGGTGATCAGACTGTTCAGCCATCTAACTAACCTCGAAGTAGATCTGCAGAAAGAAGAGACGACAACAAATACCAACTGGAGTAACTATAAAGGTTCACCTCTTTCTGCTCGATCCAAAGAAACTAGGTATCCCAACAATTAAACCATAAAACCACCTCATCCTGACTCGTCAAAGAAATCAGGTATACTAACATCTCAATCATTAAGAATTTGTCAAATGGGATCAACGGACCGATTTAGCTTTATAACAATTTTTGATGCACTTTTTGGGGGTCAGTTGATGAGGAGACATGGACTTTTTTTTGTCCTGATACCACCTAACAATTAAGTTTGATAGTAGGAAAGAGGTCCTCTAATTCCTTTTTTTTTACAGTGACACATTCTACATAAAGTGCAATTCTGCAATGGAATTGCAGAGGGCCTAGACCCAATTAATGGGGGAAAAAAAGAAGTTAAAGCCTTAATAACTGACCATAACCCATCTATTCTTGGGTCTTCAAGAACCTCAGCTTAAAGACAGTGATTCAATAAGTTGTTTTAAGGGGTCGATTCTATAACAAAAACAGCTGTAATCCCCAGTGGATAATAGAGCTATTGGTTGAGGGCCATCTATACTGATTAAGGGTCGAGTCCCTCATTCTGTCATACAACTTAATACCAAATTTATCACGGGGACAGCGTTGCTGTTAAAGTTACCTTCATCCATTCACCGCACACTACCTGTTTGTTCTGTTTACCAATACATTCATCCTGAAATAGAAAGTTTAGGTTTTTAGATGAAATTGACTATAATGGGTGGTTCAAACTTCCCTTCTCCCTTACTTTGGTAGGTGACATCAATGCCCATAGTGAACTTTGGGGTTGCAAGAATACCAATCGGTTGGGTGTCTTGTAAATCTTATTTTTTTAGAAATCAGATTCTTGTATTTTGAATGATGGGTCTAGTCCTTACATTCATACTGCGACTGGAACTCCATCAGCTATTGATTTTTGTTCCCCTACTATTTTTTTTTATGGACCTTCTTGTTGGGAGTTCAATGATGATCAGTGGTGATAGTGATCAATTTTCCACTCTTAATAGATATTAATAAGCCAATGCCTGAAAGAGCGAGTTTAAATGGCAACTTCATAAGGCCATCTGGCCAGCAAGTTTACATAGCTGTTTTAGCTTTAATAGGCAAGCTTTTGTTAACATGGAAGATCCTCTTTCTCATTCACTGACATTTTTGAATTGATATAGCCAATAAGTCAACCCAAGTCGTCTTCAAAGCTTATAGTAAACACCAGCCATGGTTTAATGCTGAATGTTAAAGTCGAACTTTGATTGTCGCAAAAGTGCGTTTCATGTTTTTAAAAATCGAACCAACAAAGAAACCCAACTTAAGAATATCCAAAGCCCGGTGCTAAGGCTCGTCGCATTATTAAAAAAAGTAAACTGAGTCTTGGAGGCAATATGTATCCAAGTTAAATTCTATAACTCCTGTTAAAAAAAGCTTGGGATATGGTTAGGAAAATTACTGGGAAACATTGAAGATACCACTTTTCATCTTTATAAATCTGATGTATAAATTTAAAGAAGCTTCAGGATATTGCTAATTAATTGGCAGATTAATTTAACACAATTCGTCAGCAATCATTAGACCGACCTTCAAAGATTTAAAAATACGCTGAAAATCATAAATTAGATTTTTCATCCAATAATGGCATATGAGTATACTAGTCCATTTATCAATCTTAGAGCTTTAATTACTACTCTTAGTAACTGCTCAATGAACTGCTACTGGACCAGATGAAATTCATTACCAATTTCTTAAGCATCTTCCACAAGAACCCCTTCTTGTATCTGCTTGATATTTTTATAATAATACTTCAGGAGTCCTGGTTGTTTCCCACTGTCTGGCGTGACGCTACAACTTAATTCCTTTTCCCGAAGCCAGGAAAAGATGCGACCAAGGCAACACATTATCGTTCAATCGCTCTTACCAGCTGTTTATGTAAGACCATGGAAAAGGATGATTAATGCTCGTCTTGTATGGTTCTTGGAAAGTAATTGACTGATAGCTAAGTGTCAAAGTGGTTTTCGGCAGGCGCGTAATTACTATTGACCAACTTTGTTCGTCTTGAATCTTTTATTCGTGATGGTTTGTTAGAGGACCTCATGTTTGTCTTTTTTTTTTTTGATCTGGCAAGAAGGCTATGAATAACTATGGAAATTGGTATTTTGAAGGATTTGCATAGTTAAAGAGGGAAAATGCCTTTGTTTATTAAGAAGTTTTTGACAGATCGTGTTTTTTAGGGTTCGTTTGGAACAGTCTTATCAGAAATTAATAATCCAGATGATGGTGTTCCCCAGGGGTCAGTTTCCTCTGTTACGCTATTTCTTTTGAAAATTAATAGTATTGCCAAAGTTGATCAGGAATGGTGAGGTCATTGTTTGTAGATGATTTCTCCATTTTCCTATTCTTCATCAATATGGCTTGCTATGAAAGAAAAAACAATGCAAAATTGCCTTAATAAGATTCAAAACCCGTGGCCCAGATGAAAAATGGTTTCCGTTTCTCTAAAACTTAAAACTGTTTGTAATGCATTTTTTTGCAACAAAGACGTTTCATCTTGACCCATAACAAAAGAAATTTGAATGGTTGTCCTATTCCTGTCGTTTTCTCAACTAAATTCTTAAGGCTTAATAGTTGACAGTAAATTGAACTTCAAGGCTCATATTGACTATTTGCGGAAGAAATGTCAAAAGGCTCTGAATCTTTTAAAAGTCGTTTCTAAGATGGAACTGGGTGCAGATGGCTCAGTTTTGCTTCGCCTTAATAGATCACTTGTGAAATCAAAATTGGATTAGGGTTGTATTGTTTATAGTTCTGCTCGTAAGTCATATTTGAAAAAAAGCGGAACCTTTCAGAATCAATGTCTTCGACTATGCAGTGGGTGCTTTGGTTGTACTCTCCTAGGAAAGAGCTTATATGTCGAAGCTAATGAAACTCCATACATCTAATAATTTGAAAAATGACTCTTCAATCTGCCTAAAACTTAAAAGTCCTGCTGATATCCCAACCATGAGAGCCCCTTTTTGCCTAAATTTCTATACTAGTAAAACCTAATGCTATTTCCATCTTTTGGAATCACGTATAAAAAGAAGGGTTTTTCACAGGTGTGTCCAAATGCTGATAACATTGCTGCTTCATTTGGATTTTCCTATTAGTCCCCTCCTGGACAACTGTTGACTTGATATTTCCCTAACTTTATGTCAATATAAGAAGGGTCTACACGATGATCTTGGTTGTCAGCTAAATTTGATGATCTTAGACAGATATCATCACAATCGAGCTATTCTACAGATGGTCTAAGGTTTTGGAAAGGCTGCTGCAGCTGTTTTAAGTCGGAGTGATCAACGTCAGATAGGTTCCCTGATATGCTTCTATTTTCACTGCTGAATTGAAGGCACTTAAGTTGGCCTTAAAATTACTGAATTTCCAATGGAGAGTCTTTCATTATCTATACGTGATTAACTATCTAGTCTTATGGCTTTGAAGGGCAGAGAATGTCGTCATCCCTATATTGCTGAGTTGTTAGAAGTATTTTCTTCAATTTGTCCTCAATGAATAAATCCTTGTTTTTAGCTGGATTCCAGTTCAAATTGGTTCAGGCAATGAAAACGATGTATGGCGAAAGAAGCACTTATATGAATAATAACAAACATTGAGATCCCCTTTACATATTTTAGGCTTTCATTTAAATAGCTTAATATCTAGAAATCAGTGGCAAATGTGTTGGATTCTCTCCCTAATAATAAAATTAGCATGCCTTTTTTCAACCAAACTGTGGAGCCTGTTGGTAATTCCGGTTTGATTGGACCGAAGGACGAGATTTGTATTACGCAATTGTCAATTGGTCATACTTATAATATGACCCATAGTTATTTGCTATTTGGTATTCCTGGGATTGTGCTCTTTTTCTGTGAAACATGTATTACCTGAGTGCGTTGATTATGCGCTTATTCGTAGACAAATTTACAGTTGTCCCAGATTTGAAAAACATTATTTAAATGAAAACAACCTTCCTGGTTTAATATTTTTAATAAAAAAAGAAAAATTTAATTTAAATATTTTTAATTTTTTGTTTTTTTCAATTTTTAATCGCAAATTTATGTGGTGTAAATGTTAATAAGGTTTATGTTTTTTTATATAAACGTAAGACACGATATGACACAATTGTGTGATTGTGCGTTAAACTTTAATACTCTCACTCACTCGTTTACGCGGTTTCCAGGAGTTTTTACCAGTTTAAAGGTTTTATGAGTGATAAAGAGGGCATCTTTAAAAATTATAGCTAGAATTAACAGTAGGTTTTCCTTAAGTTGTAATGGGCAATAGAATTGATATCGCGCTCTCTTGGTAAACCGGCCTTACTGAATGCAAAGGAGTAACTCATTCTTTTTATTTTCTTTTAAAACGTATCATGACAGTGTATATATCACAAACGGAAGTAACATACATTTTCCACAATTTTAACCCTTTTAATTCTATTCCTTGTGAAAAGGTCTACAAATTCAGAATCTTCAATCTGAATATCTCACTACCTGAAGGAGAATTAAATGTCGAAAAAGCACTGAACGATTTAAGTATAATAAGTATATATGTAATGTCAATTGTTTATAGGCCCGTGGACTTCAGCTCATTCATATTTTATTATCAATGTTAAAAGCAACATAGACACCAAACATTACCTAAATGTTACCGAGGAAAAAAAACAATCGATTTCGAATACTTTAATTATAAACAGTGTCCCAATACTGAAATTTAACTACTGTTATAGCTTAATAATATATTCAGCCATGTGATTAATAAATGTATTCACTAGTGTTCAATACTTACTAAACAACTTTGCTTACTTAATAGTTAAATACACATCACGTTCCAGGTCTACAGCGATACAACATACATCGTATGTAAAATCACACCACACTCACACTACAGTGTATAAACTGTTCCGCAATAAACATGATTTTCTTTCTTGCAATTGACAACTTCTCCTTTGCACAGCTATTTAATGTTCACACAAATAAAGGAAATCTTACCAAAAACACGTTGGGGCACGTAAAAACACAACCAAGTTTTAAAAAAGAGGACGAGCCATATAAATTATAAATCTAAAATTGACCAAGTATATTAAAATGCGTCTGCCCCATTGGCAAACTGGCCCATTTCCTTCTACATGCCAAAAGAAAAAGCCCTTTTCTCACTATCAACCTCCATACAAGCCTAAATCTAAATTTATAGATTTCATGCTAGAGGCCGCTGAATGTAATACCGTAGTTCAAAACAGTTGCTCTTCTTGTGAGGGAACCAGGCAGCGGGACCTCCTTTCGTCTTTTAGTACATGTACCCTTCTTTCTACCAGAGATCGATATCTCTGAATCATTGAAAAAGACACTCCAACACTAATAAATCAACAAGAAAACGAACGAAACTAAGCAATATCACTTGAAACTTATTCAAGTCAGAACAATGCCGGCCTTTACCAAGAAATAGGTATATTCCAACTCACTGCCAATATAACATTAAACAAGAACAAGTGCAGTAAATCTACAATTTGGTCTAATGATGATGGTTTCCCTTTAATGAAATATGGACGTTCCTCAACAGGATTCGAAAAGAAGAAATGGGACCAATTTTGCCAATGGTGCAGACCGCACTTGAGTATAATTGTGTGCTATCTTATAGATTATTACTTTATATGGCGCGTACTCTTTTTAAAACTTGTGTGTTTGTTACGTTGCCAACGTTTTTTGGTAGTATTATTTGTACAGTACTGACTTTAAGGCACGTCTTTGAACAGCCCACCTAGACGCATAACCCCCGAGCCGCGCGCAAGTGGCGTAAGCCTGCTAAACTACGGGGACCCGTCTGCTCATACAGTCCACGGTAATGGTATTTAGCCTGCTGACTATGTTTTTCAGTTTGTATACTTATGCCCCTCTTTTCACATTCATCGGGACAATTGAATATTAATTATTAAAGAACAATATACAGATTTTGAATGCGAGGACATTGAATATTAATTAATTAAAGAACAATAGTACAATGTGAATCTTAAAAAGGAATTTTATTATGGGAATAATAGCCAATTTTTGGAAAAATAAAGATTTGATGGCGTCCACGGCATTGATTGGTTTTATTTTTTGCTTCGGGACCCATTATGTAAAAATGACGTAACGTATCCCTAACATTGGAAAAAAAAACAACCGATTACCGTCATCGTACGTCGGTTTTTTGAATCATGGGAAAGGTAAATTTTGTACTTTTTTAAACAAATAAACGGTTTCTTTTGGAAAAAAAATATAGCACTTTGGGCATAGGGTCATGTACATACCTTGATTTATCATAGTCGGATTTATATAATATCGGTCGCCCCCGAAGAGCAAAACTGATACCTATACCTGACACGTGTACCTGAGACTATACATGCGTTCTGTAGTAAAGACTAGTTTCAAGGCATTTGAAGGCGTAGTAAAGACTATATTTTTTCAATGCAGTTCAAGTCATAGTGTGTTACTTTTCAGTATTCGCAGACTAGTCCTGCGAATACTGTTGTGAAATCGATTTACCGGACAAACTTATGCGGGCGCTATTTATATATTATATCTATCATATCACAAATTAGTATAATTATCGGTTTTATTCCGTAAAGCTTATGTAGGATTAAATTAATCACCACCCAGCCTCCATCGCTTTTAGTGGGATAAAGCATCGATTAATAATGCAGGTATCACAGGTTCGAATCCACCATGGCTTTTTTCAAATAAATGTATTTCAGTATTATTTTAGAGTAGGCAAAGGCTATGTGCACGACTGGGTCGTGCACACAATTCTAATTGGCTATACTATGACAATAACACACAGGCTTATCATTAGTCATAACAACCATAGTCGTAACCCCACTCAAATTGTAAATTCCATGCTACGCCATTCATACTAGCCTCGCTGTGTATAATCATACTTGGTAAGTTGTGTCTTAAATTTACTCAACAGTTAGGCCCCAGCTCACTTCCGTTGCCACTGTTTTCATCGTCCGGCATTAAAAGTTCACATCATCATGCTCCTGTTAAATTACCTTTGCATAACTCAAACTCCCGAAACTTCCCCTCAAAAGTAACTCTCTATCAAACATAATACCCTTCAACATACGCGCCATGGCTACCGAGCTATGCGCTCTGTAGCCATGCGCATTGATACACTCTAATATCAAACAACCCCTATTATATATTATAACCCCAAACCCATTGCACTCCTGGACGCATACCCCCGCAGCCGCGCGCAAGTGGCCGTAGCCTGCTAAAACTAACACGGGATCCGTCTGCATCATTCATTCCACGGAAGGATATGTTCGCCGGCGGACTATGTTTTCAAGTTTGTAGAACTTATTGACCCACTTTTTCACATTCATGCGGGGACAATTGGAATATAATTATTAAAGAACATAGACATATTTGACTCTTAAAAAGGAATTTTATTATGGAATAACAGCCAATTTTTGGAAAAAATAAAGATTTGAATGACGTCACGGCATGATTGGTTTATTATGTTTGCTTGCGGGGGAACCCATTCAGGTAAAAATGACGTACGTATCCCTGCATTGTAAAAAGCAACCGATGATCGTCATCGTACGTCGGTTGTTGAATCATGTATGGTAAAAGGTTAAATTGTACTGTTTAACATAAGACCGGTTGTCTTTCGGAAAAAATAATAGCACTTTGGGCAGAGAGTGTCATGTACAGACTTGATTTAACATAGTCGATTTATATCTACGTCGCCCCCGTAAGAGCAACTGAATATAATACCTTACACGTACCTGGTACCTGACCTGACACCACACTATTCATCTCGTTACCGTTTATAACTACATACGGCAAAGCAGCAAGCATTCTGTATCTCTGTTGTCACAGCTTAATCGATCAAGAATGTGAGACTATACACGGGGTTCTGTACAGGGATGGTAAGACACGACTGCTTGATTTGGGCATTGGGGATTTCCAAACTGTGGCGTTAATTTGTGAAACTGCTACCAGCATTTACTATGGCAGTCTCGGGTCCCATTGCATTAAAAAATCATCTCTTAAACCTTTGTTCAAAAGATCTTAGTCTTCATGATAAATTAGAAAAAAATATGAAGTTCACATCAATCATGCTTCTGTAAAATTCCTGTGCCATACTCAAAACTCCATAAACTCCGCCTGCAAAAGTTAATTCTCTATCAAACATAATACCCTTGAACATAAGCGGCCATGGCTACAGAGGCTATGCGCTCTGTATCCCTGCGCACCGATACCTTCTAATACAAACAGCCCTATTATAATTAGTAACACCGCCAAAACCAGTGCACTCGCTGGATGAAGCGTATGCTTTTTTTACGCCAATTCACATAGCAGGAACTGTTATAACTGGTAGTGCTATGCAGCAGGTACCTGTTTATAACTGACTCAATGTATACACTCATACAGTGCTAGACAGCAGGAACCAGTGGAACGGGTTACTGGTCCTTAACGTATTGTACAGCGTAATTCCAACCCTGGACTTAGTAATGTTACTCTAAATAATATTGAAATACCTTTATTTTAAAAAGTCCATGGTTGGATTCCGAACCTGTGATACCTCTTTTAATAAATCGTGCTCTTACCCACACACTAGCTAGGGAGATGTGGAGGTGTTGATTTTAATCCTACATAAGCTTTGACAGAATAAAGCGATAATACATTTGATATGATAGCACTGTAATGCAGTGTATACATTGAGTTCAGTTATACAGGTAAATAGCTGAATAGCATATCATTACCTGTTATAACTGGTTCCTGCTATGTGAATGGGTGGACCGTTACATTTCTTGAAGCGGTGTAATAATAATTGCAACAGCGCTTGAACCTATATCCAGGGATTAAGCGCTATATAAAAACTAGCCTTGTCAGGTCTCTACCAACTTCCTTCAGTGGTTCACACGTCTGATAATAATGTCATATGTTTAAAAAAAAAAAAAGAAAAAAAAAAAAAAAGAAAAAAAAAAAAAAAAAAAAAAAAAAAAAAAAAAAAAGAAAAAAAAAAAAAAAAACAAAAAAATAAGGAAGAAAAAGAAATTAAAAAATAAATAAACCAAAAACAAAAAAAAAAAAAAAACCTCCCCCCCCCCCCCACTCTCCCCCCCCCCCCCCCCCCCCACCCCCTCACCCCCCCCCCCCCCCCCCCCCCCCCACCCCCCCCCTCCCCCCCCCGCTCCCCCCCCCCCCCCCCCCCCCCCTCCCCACCCCCCCCCCCCCCCCCCCCCCCCACCACCCGCCCCAAGCCCCCCCACCCTCCCCCGCCCCCCCACCCCCCCCTTCTCCCCTCTCCTTTTGCTCTACTCCTCCTCCTCCAAAAATGCAAGAATTCACTCTATTAACACCTAATTTTGAGGTCTCCAATTTCACTGGCCTATGTTCCATGCTTCCACTAGCGATTTTCATAATTCAACTCAGGCAGAGCGCCTTGTACAGTCGTCATACTTTTTCTGCATTTGCAAAAAAAATTATAGGATTGGTTTTGTACAGGGAATCTAACCACAAAGCAAATGAATGGGGGTATTCAAGCTGTGCTCTGAGTAGCACAACCCCTGGCACCTGACCACACCAGGTGTTTGTGGTTTTATGTCTGAGATATAGGAACCTGGATCCAGCCAGTTTGAACAACAGACCACCAGTCAGTGTACCAATTTTTTTATTTGATTATAAAAATAATCTTTCTCTAGACAGGTAGCCCTAAAAACACAATGATTTCAAATAATTGAGAATAAAGGTTCTTATTCCTTTTACCGGTGGTGAAAAAATAACACATTGTCGTCTTAGGCCAACAGCCTTGATCAGGCGGATATCAAAACTGTTATGTTATAAAAACCTTTTTTCGCCAATAACCATTTTTAAACCCTTTTGGGACAAGCGCAAGATCTCCTCAGCCAGTGTTACCTTGGCTGCTTTCATTTCATTGGACAAAAGTCGCAAAAAAATTTCAAGCATAAAATCTGGAGGTGTTGGTTATTGACATCAAAGACTATCTATACAAACATCCAAATATTGATATTGATTGCAACCATGCCCTATGGCTTTGCTTGGATGAAAACGTTTATCGGTTTCAAATTTCTGATTTGTGTTGTTTACATTCCCCCTGAATCGTCACAATATTCTAAATAGGTATTCTGCATTCGCCGAAGAAGAAGAAACTAGCGTCTTAGCACCCCCAAAGGGGCAAGATTAGGATTCGCCTGTATCTGTCGTGACTTGAATGCTGGTGTGGTGAAAGCAAACGATTATGTTGATAGTAACAAGAGGTCAATACAAACTTTGGAATATACAAGACTTTATTGAAAATTTATGCTCAAATTTGCAAATTTAGGAAAACTTGGCCTTAAGAATTCAGAAAAAGTATGACACAAAAAAACAACCAACTTTGGTCCCCCCCCCCACCTCTTTCTTATTGAACTTTGTAAAACTACTGGTCTCTTATAGGTAAATGGCAGACTGGACGGTGATAGAGTTGCTAATTTTACATGTAAAAATGCAAGTTGTGTGGATTATTTTATTTGTCACCCGAAAATCCTTCCGACAATTTCTACTTTTAAAGATTCTAGACTTTGATCCTTCTTTTCAGACGTTCACAGTCAAATTCAGGTTACTGTTAATAAGAATTTTGGTATCAGAAAAATGTAAGCCGCCCATAAAAACTAGATGAAAGTAGTAATCTTAATATCAGTATAAACAATAACATCAAAACTAAGATTTTAAACCTGAACCATAAATGTAAACTTTTGGAACATATTGACCCAAAATGAAATAACTCGTAACCAGGAGCAGACTCGTCTAAGGAAAAACATTGCTAACGTTTAAACCAACAGATATCAAGTTAATTCCAAAGCAATAAATAATCTTTTTATTAATTCTGCTAACTATCAGGTGGTTTTTTTTCTAAACCTAAGGAAATTTAACCAAGGAAATAAAGTTGTATTTAAAAAACCTTGGTTAACGCTAGGTGACTTAACTCCGAAAAAATTAATATAGAACTACCAAAAATTCCTACAAAATTTAATAAGTCGTGTATAACAAAAAACAGAAATGTTATTTCTAAGTAAAACAATACAAAAGACAATTGAAATCAAGTCGTAACGATTACTAACAAAGAACTAAGCAATAAACTGCGTAACTATAAATCTAAAAAGGCTAAGAATTTTGGAAACATCTGAACAAAAAAAAAAAAAATAAACAACTTAAAAAAAAGAAAAAAACTAAAAAATCAATAAAATTAAAAGAATTAAAATATTTTTTTTTTTTTTTTTTTTTTTTCATTAATGATTATACTTATGATCTACCTGGACGCTCCATAACCACCTAATAGTCCATAAATGAAAACTTTTCTTTAGACGAAATTAAATCGGCCATAGATAAAATCAAAAGAAATTAAAAGCTTGTGGTATTGAGTATCGCAACGAAATTATCATAGATACTTCTGAAATTACAGCCCTCATAATTACTAACTCTTTAATATTCATAATCAACACGGGCAGTTCCCGATGGACTGGGGGATAGTATTATCACACCTATTTTCAAGAATAACGGCCCGGCAGAAGAATCCCACTAACTATAGGGGTATATCCATTTGAGTTGTTTAAGCAAAATTATTTACCCTTGTAATTAATGACAGACTCACTCGATACTTAGATGACTCTGGTATTTTAATTGAATGCCAAGCCGGTTTTCGAATAATTATGCAACCACTGATCATATTTTTCATTAAATGTATTATTGATATTTATACTCATTTAAGAAAAAAGTTGTTCCTATTCTCATTTACGGATGTGAATTTGGGGGTCATGAAAATATTAATATTATTGAAAAACTTCCCTTGAAACATTTGCAAAAACTATTCTTCATATTAATAAATCCACACCTTCATGAATGGTGTATGGTGTGAACTAGGGTCGGTCCCTTGGATGTGTATATTACAAGTAGAATAGTCTAATTATGGAGTAGAATGTACTAATGATGTATTTAGAACTTCTAGTATTTTATATAAACTATGTACTCTTGTAGATTGCCAAAAAAAATTTCAGCTCAAACTGGATTTTAAATATTAAGAACACACTCAATAACAGTGGTTTTCCTCATTTTTGGTTAACGCAGGACATCACTTGTTCAATAAGGTTCAAAACACTATTCTCCAAAGAGCTAAAGACCGTTTATTCAATCCTGGCTCTCGGATTTTAAACACTTTAATGTTTGTCTAACTTCGATATTCAAAACTAACACATGGTTTTGAAAACTATTTATTAGCCCCCTAGTACTGATTGCACTCAACCTTGGAAATTCAGAAACGAGGTTGTACAAAAATCCCTGTGAACACGGGTAGATATAATAATACGTGAGAAATGAAAGATATGGACATTTGTTGTAATAGGGATATAGGTGATGAATTCCATACATTTTTATTGTAATTACTTCAATCACTCAGGAAAATGAAACCTTAAATCATATTAGACCAAAGGTACAACACAGTAAAAATGGAAAAACTTTTTACAACATCGAATAGAAATGAAGTGAAAAATCTCGCAATCTTGCCAAAACACTAATGAAACCATTCAAACATAGGTTTTTCATGTCATTATTCATGTATTTCTTGTATATTACTTTTTATTTTAGTGTTCTTATTTTACAAGACCGTATTATACCTCTTATTTTGTTTACAACATTTTAAAAGTGGTGCTTTTTTTATTTTATATCTATATATTCACTATGATGAATTGTAACCCTGCTCGCCAAATAGCTTGCAGTTGTATGTTTTTTTTTTTTTTTTTTTTTTTTTTAAAAAACTTAAATTAAACTAAACTTGAAACTTGAACTTGATTTTAAGCTCAAATATTCAGAATTTTATCAGAACTAAGCAAAGAAGATTTTTTTTTTATTTGCATGGAACAATGCATTTGGCTTGTGTATATGGTTTTTTTTTTATATCGGGGCAATGGTCATTAAGGGGTCAAAATATGACAAAAAAATCGATCCTAAACGGAAGGGAGGTCTATGAGAGTCTTGACCCCAAAGGTCAAGTTCAAGGTCAAGTGTCAAAATTCAAACAGCTCAGATTGAGCTAAATTGTCAGAAACCAATACCCGTGACATCATAATAAAAACACAAGTATAGTTGACCCCTCTGTGACCCAGGGGGTCACCTTATAGGGTTAAAAGGTCAAATCCATGACATGCTTGGATTGCGTGAAACTCAATAATAATAATAATGATCATTGTAACGTTGTAACACCAAAATACATTTAATACATCTGTGACTCATTGGTCAAGGTATTAGGCATGGGGTCAAAAGTCATTCAATGTATTTCAGGCCATCTTGTTCGCCATGTTACTGCATGGCTAGTTCTTTTTTTCTTCTTGCAACACTTCAAATGCTTGTAGCTCAGAACATAGGTTTGGCGTATTCTGACAAGACTTGCACCAAATGACCGCTCCGTCGTCCCATTTGTGTCACTTGACATTGACCACTGTCTAATTTTTAACCCTGGCCACGAGCCGCAACTATTTAATTTAAATGTCAAAAATTCTCTTCTACAGGATTACGCCGATATCAACCAAACATTTTTCAGAGCAACCATTGACCCATGGCCGCAGCTGGGGTATTCAAGGATAAGGAGTCAAAGGTCATTAGGTGGTCATTTCCGTTTTGACAGCAAAATTCTGAAAAATATTCAAAAAATCTCTGTCATTACAAATTCCATAGCCGTGTGACGTCGTTAGAGTACATGCTTTGCTGCAAAGCAGGGTCCGTCGGGTTATCCACAGTTTCGGGATCAAAGGTCCATTTAGGGGACACTTCCTGTTGCAAAAACCCACAAATAATAAAAACTATTTTGTCTTTTATTTGACTATAAACAATTAGAATTGTCAAAAACGCAGAACCCCTGGAACCCTACCATGGGTTTTTCCCTGGACCAACCGCCACGTGGCCTAGGACGGGCCCTTACCCACCCGTAGTTTTCCCACTTGGCGCTCGAAAAGGTTCCCTTCTGGAAATCCGCCCCCCCACTAAACTTCCTGCTACGGGCCTGCATGTGGGGTTTTTATGACGCCATTTAACCGGGGCTGCTTGAGGTAGGTAGCTTTCGGGTATAAATAAACGAACAAATGAACAAACAACGAAAATAATGTTTTATGCATGTTTTTTTTCAGAAACTTGCACATATCACTTGTGTATAGTTTGTTGCTGTAAGAAAAACGTTCCCATCATCGTTATGAAACTTTTATGGCATTCAACCGTTTGTTCCTGACAATCATAAAGTTTTATTACAATATTGGTTTGGGTGTGCAAGTAGAAACTATTTTTAACTCTGAGACTTGAAATCACTAATCACCATTTGATTTCACTAATGGGAAATTTATGTAGTCTAATTGGATATTGTGGTTACATAATGGCACATTTAACTGCCTTAGTTGATAGTTGGTATTTGTTGCAATAGACAGTTGATGGAACTGCCTTTAAGGACGATGGGTAAATAGTGGACATTTTTACCTGAAAACCATATAAAAAAGGCCTAATTGGTCGTATGAGTGCATGTCACTATGATCTATGTCAGATAGCGCTGTATGTGACGCAGATTTGATAATAGATCAGTATGTGATGAGATATGATGTTATCGTATCGATTTCGATTTCTTAGATAGAACACAACTAGCCATTCGGTCATGTACATATTCACGACCGTGTTAAAGTACGCATGTACCTTATTTTTAGGCAATCAACGAGTGACCTCTGTCAGATAGAGCGCTGTATGGAAAAATACATTTGAATTAATGCACATAGACAAATTGCTAATTAGTATCTCATTAATTAGGTAGAGAGTTCCACAGTCTGACTCTGTAATTATGAAGGTTCAACGTCATAGGTAAACAATACCGAATTTTCTCAAAAATGTCAAAATATGAAATGGAACTTATGTGATGCACCGACGATTGACTCCATACTCGTGACTCAGGGTCCTTCTAGGGGTGAAAAGGTCAATCCCTGACATCCTTGGATTGAGTTGAAGCTCAATAACATTGAATCCTTGTAAAGTTGTTAACAAAACACGTAAATACATTTATGACTTTGTGACTATTGGTTGAAGTTACAGGGGTCGAAGTGCAAGTTCACCACCTCAAGAGGACATTAAGGGGATCACCATTCCTACAGTCATCTTGTTAGATCTTTTCTCAATTATCTTACTTGCTACTTGCAACACTTCATTGTGTCTAGCTCAGGCCTGGTTTGACGTATTCTGATCAGACTTACATCAAATGACCGCTTAGTCAGCCCCTTTAATGTCTTATTGACATTTAATCCTTCTGACTTTTGAAATGGCCACAGGGATCAAATATGTACTCTAATTATAAATAAACAATTATTTCAAAAAATATCTTCTTCTACAGGATTACGCCGATATCACCAAACTTTTTTCAGAGGAACCACTGCCCCATGCCATATAGGGTGTTCCGGATGGTCCTACAACCCAACGTGGTCACGCTTTAGATCTTGTTAATCACACGGAAGTGCGGATTCAACTGTAGGCCCTGTAGTATCCAACGTATGTATTGAATCCATTCTTTCCTCTCCGATCATGCAGCTGTTAACTGTGCCATAACCTATCTCACAGGCCCTCCTCGCTTCGAAACACCTCTTCAACTTTCGCAAACTGCGTGATATAGACATTGGTGCTTTCAAGAAGGATATCAATGCTTCCCCGCTCTTGTAGTTGAATCCATCTGATGACATTGAATAACATGCTCCAGAGGTCCTCCAAGTGCGTCACTTTAAGACCTCATGCTCCCTGGTATGACAACTCTCTTCGTGACGCAAAGCGTGAACGTCGTAGCAGAACGACATTTTGTGAAGTCTCGCCTTGAATTTCACAAACAGTTTTTGTACAGAATAAATTAAGGCTTATTCGGATAATGGCTCAGAATCGGCCAATCTCCTCACACGTCTCATTCAAGGACTGCGACCAAAACAACTGTTTCACAATAGCTTTGGGACAAAAAGTGCGACTCTCATTCATTCCAGAAAATCCCTAAACCTGCTCACAACGATGCGAAAAAATTGGGCGGAATGACTTTTTCAAGATAATATTCAGAAAGTGGCCAGGGATACTGGATTTTATTCCTCTCTCCTCCTACGTTGCATCTGAAACTACCTACGAGTTTCGGCCTCTTTCAGTAACTTTCACGATGTATCTGATGATACATTCGTCGCCTAGTTTATGGAGTCTGGCCGTCCTTCATCATGTGCGGTTGACTCTATGCCTACACTGTCCTTACTGACAGAATGCCTTGCGACTGGTGTATACGTCCGCTTTACCCTCGCATTGTTAATTTCTTGCTCTACCTGACCTCCGGTATTTTTTCCATTTTCATATAATATCGCAATGTGACTCCTCTGATAAGAAAGCCTAAACTTAACGCCGACATCTCACAATTTAGGCCAATTTCGAAACATTGAAGTTTGTATCAAAGGTTATTGAGAGAGCTGCTGCGGTCAGAGTTTCTGGAATACAATGTCTGAAAATTGACTTATGGCAGTACAATCTGCTTATCGGAAGCCACTTCAGTACAGAAACAGCACTACTTCGAGTTCAGAACGATATCATGCGTGTGCTTTAATACAAGGCGTCCTGATGTTCTTCTTGTTCTGTTAGATCTACTCCGCCGGCTTTTGATACAGTGGAGACCATCGTATTTACTTCAACGGGCTGAGATAAAAGCTAACGGAGTGTGGGTGATGCCCTCAGGTGGTTTACAAGCTATTCGTGAACCGTCGCAATTGTTACGGTTGGGAACTCCAGTCCAAGAAATACATGTTCATGGATTGCTCCGTCCCTCAAGGATCTGTTGCTGGTCCGTTTATGTTCACCACCTACGCAGTTCCCCTTGAGGATGTCATTGCTTCTTATGGGGTGTTGAATGTCATACATATGCAGATGATACTCAGATTTATCTTGTTCAAATTCTTCAAATCGTGATAACAGTGCTTCAGTCTTTGGAGGAATGTTCACGGTGTCCCCAAATGGACTGCTAGTAATAAGCTCTTGTTGAAAACGAAAGGCAAATTTACAATATGCCCAGCCTATAATAAGACATACAATCCGTTATTTGCCCCAGTCGTCTTCGTATCGTGTCCAAACACTGTGGTTCTAACATATGAATCCACCAGCCAGAGAGTGTACAACATCTGGCTGCTTCACGAATTCCGCAAGGTCCTTGTTTGTGCATTGGTGCTCCAGCAGTGAGCAGCAAGAGATGTTTCCAATTGGTCTGTGGTGCTGTTCCACACCCACAGGTAGTGTCCGGCTCTGCTTCCAGGTAGCCCCACTTCGCAAGGCAACATTAGAATTCGGCCGATTCCTGTCCTCAATCTGTTGAGGCAAAATCGCGCATTCAGAGCCCATGAGGAGTCCGCTTCCATTTGGAAGATGCTCACCATGTTTTCAATACCAATAGATGTTAACTTGGTTGATGCCAAGTTTTTCTTTCCACAGAAGGCGAGCTATCAGCTCCTTTAGAGACTGTTTCAAAGATGTTGGATTGCTTCAGAAACTTCGTCTCGTCCTGTATTTAAGGCTGTTTTGTCAGCAGGTATCTTTCCAGACATAAGGGTGCTCTCATTAGCTACTTGGCAGCAACGCTCTTGCATTCTCGCTTATGCTACGACGGATGTCTGGTGGAGCAATTCCTGACTAGGATGTATAAGTTCTCCTTTGGTGTTGGACGGAGGCTCCTGTGATAAGCCGGCAGGAGGCATTTTAACGCTGAATCAAGCTTCTTGGCATGGGTTGATCTTTCCCATACAGGGCCAGCATACTTCTGCCATGATCGCACAGGCAAGTGTTCTTCGATCTTAGGTATGTGGGCGAGCCCCCCACTTGTTATTACGGGACATACTTTACTCTTCGTCTTCTCGATGTGGTTCTTATAAGGGAAAGTGCGGTCCAAGGTACCATCCTAGGTAGACCGGTTTATCAAGTTCTCCAGGGTGTTCCAGACCAGGTAACCTTAATTGACGTTTTGGCTTCCCGGTTGCGTAGATGGAAAGCACAAACACCTGTGTCTTATATGGATTTGCACGTATGTGTTTTCCCATCTAAGAGAGTGATTTTATCCAAAGCTTTGGAGAGTCTCTCTTAACAACTGTGAATCGGCATCTTGTGCGCTATTCGCAAGATCGTCTGCATAAATGAAACGACAGGTTCCTGCACTCCTAGGTTGGTAGTTGTTATAAATGTTGGGAGGTGCAAGCACACTCCCTTGTGGTAGACCATTCTTGAGCCGTACGCCATCGGCCTCTTTTTGGCTCCTAGCTGAACAACTAACAAAGCGAATGTCCTTGGTAAGTTTCCAGAATCTTATGGAATTAGTGCACCATTATTGTAGAGCAGTCATATTTCTAGTCTCGGGCTCCAAGGTCAAAGTTCAAGAGGTAATCGACAACACACCAAGATTCACTAAAATTTGTCAAGCAATATTCCTTGTGACATTATTAATCACAGTTGAACTGCCGTGGCCCAGGTGTCACGTTATAAATAGCGTCTAAAAATTCAAAACCCTAACCATGCTTGGATTAGCAATAATACTAATGAATCCTGGTACGATGTTACATGTAAAGATGCATTTAATGAAATTTGTGACATATTGGTCAAATTACCCCCCCCCCAACAAAGGGGTCAAAGGTCAAAGCACCTGAGGGGTCATTAAGGGGGTCCTATTCCTAATACAAGGCCATCTTGTGCATTCTCTGGCAGGGACTAGTTTATATGACCTCTTGGCTGCCCACTGCGGAGCAACAATTCACAAACAAGGACCTTGCGAATTCAGGAAGCAGCCAGACGTTTAACCCCATCTATTGGTGGATCAATTTGAGAACACATGTTTGGACACCGATAAGAAGAAGTTTATATTTGACCCAGTGCTCACCTTTTTTTTAAAATTTTAAAAAAAAAAGTGCCCAACAGTATCATAATTGCACTTATTGCATTGACCATTTTCACGTCATGGAATCGGACGGGTCCCTGCTAAAAAAGAAAAAAAACATTTCGACACAATATCATAGGTTCTTCACAAATCATATTGGTACATCAATTATTATTATATGTAAGCCTCCCAAATATAATGTGAACCCTCGTCCAACAAGGGTTTTTCTACTATATTCACGACCAGGTGAGATTTTTTTCGTAATTAAGGACAAACATCATCTGTTGGTATCAGGTGTAGCTAAATCAATTTTCTCCATTCAGAAGCAAATTGGTATTTATTTGGCCAAAGCGGCTAGAAATTATTACTCCAAAAAATAAGAAAAACAATTCAAATATTGTCAGTATTTACTTGCAGTAGCATCATATGCAACATAAGTAACATGTCTGGCATTTACACAGTGAAGTACAGGAAGGTGGGGCAACCCTACCCCCCCCCCCCACCTTCGACTTGACGGGACACCATGACCTCCCTGAAGGTGGTACCTCAAAGTTTTTTCTGCAAAACGAAAGCAAACGTTGAAATATACAATTATGTAAAAACCGTAGATATATTCGTTTGCGTTTTTGTGCAAACAGAATTATCCATATATTGTGTCATATGGTATGTGTTAGTTTGTAGTGATTTCATATGGGAAGACCCAGTACATTTCTTACAAAGTATTTGGGCCTACCCATTTTTATTTTAATGGCCTTGGTTTAGTGAATTTGATTGCTTAATTTCAATATAAATCAGAGGGCTGATATAATATTGTGCCTATAGTAAATAAGAAATGTTCACAATTTTTGCCCACAGAAATGATTTCTTGCTTTCTCATGACGTGGGAATATTTTAAGCTTTACATTGTGCAAGAATCAGATTTCACATTTTTTAGGATGCTGTTATGTGAAATATCTCGTTGCACTTATTAAATATTTAGGGGACCAAATGGGGCATATTTGTTATTGGAATACCATGAGTACCCAAATGTTGTTATATCAGTTATGAATCAAGTTCCTAATTTATGAAGACTTTTTACTTTTTTAAGCCAAAATTGACATTAGTAATTTTGATCGGCGACTTTAGTCACCGTTAGTTCTCAAAGGATTAAAGATAAGTACTCCATTTTCATTTAATGAAGGTGGATTGGAAAAAAAAATGTTCCTAAATTGTCGTGTAGTACATGGGGAATGAATGGAGTTTTGGTTAGTTTTTTTTCATATACACATTTTGACACAGTTTTCAATACAGAATTTCATGGAGAATCTGCCAAAATCAGGGGGTCATTTTTAAAGTGTGTTCTTGGGGGTTTTATAAGGGCAAAATTGTACAGGGGTAAACAATAAAAGTGTTTAATGTTTTAAAATTTATACCAATCTGTTCGGCTGCTCATTAAGGTTTTAAAAAAGTAGTTTGCCATATTTTCGGACCATTATTGTTTTAGTACAATAGGCTAAGAAAGTTCAAGGTCATTATTTATAGAAGGGTCCGATTTGTTGAAACTTGGTTTTTAAATGCGTCAGTGGGTCACACTAAATAAGAACATGTCATATCATTCTGTGTTTTCAACCCTTTCAAAGTTAGACTTTGAGATATGACTGGGTGGTCTCCCATAGACCATGTGGACCCATGACCATAATTTGCCCCTCGTCGTAATTATTATCAAAACGTCATTTGACAGCGCCGAAAACCCTTTTATATTTTCGGTCTTTCTGTACAGTACGACGAACAATTTGGCAACCGTTGTTTAGAACAAACCGATGAATCTGAAATGTTATCCCCAGTGGTGACCTTGAACCCGTTTTACCTGGTAACTCTTGTACTATTACACTCAGGTAGGGCAAAATATACCTTTCTGTAACCTGGAGGTACTGAACATGATGGAGACTTTAAAAAACCTTTTCCCCTTTTATATTTCCCCCGTATAAACCCCGTATAAACCTTGCCCCCCCCTAGAATTCATCCAACGAAACATTTTAAAAAAATGACATCAATGAATTTTGGAATCCTCACTGTTAAAAAATGTACGTAATTTACGGATATTTCTGTCAGCAGTATTTCCGTCATTTTTGGTAAAATTTACAGAAATTTCTGTCAATTATAAGGAACTTTGACAGTAATTTTACAGAAATTTGTATCATAATGGAAAAAAAATCTGGTTTTTTAACAGAAAAATTTTCCGTAATTAAAATTTAAGGAACCAAAAAAAAAAACATCGGAAATATTGCTGCCAGAAAGTTGACAGATTTCCCAGTAACTTATTGTTTTCTAAAAACAGATTTTTCCTTAAATTTACGGAAAAAATCTGTTTTCTTAAGTTACGGAAATTTTTAACAGTGCTTATACAATTTTGATTAGAACAACCTTGGTTGCAAGAGTGTTCCATAGAAATTTTCACAAAAATACAGTACCATATAATTGGCTTAAACTGTCAACCGGCAAAACTTGTCTTTGAGGTACTCGGACAAAAAAGGTTTACGGTGAAAAACCGTCCTGCCTCCTCAGCGATTGCTCTTGGTGATGGAAATAGCGTACTTTTATATAGAGGCTTTGTTATTACACACTTACCTAAGGAAAAGCTACCTCTAAGTGCTGTTTGTAGGCTGTGTCAATCATATTTTTTTTTACACTTGGTATCCAAGGGCAGAATGGTTCGCTGAATTGGTGTTGTATAAGCGCCTGCTTCCGGAACCTCAGTTGCCGTAAAAGTATATAGGCAGATACACCACCTGTGTTAAATTTGGCTACTAGCTAATGGAATCTGCATCTTTTAACGACTGTCTTCAGTTCCGTTTGTTAAACCTATGAATACGTGTGATCTAGCGGTTTTGCTGCCTCTATATAATTGTGTCTTCATCCATTAGGAATTCAAGTGGTTGCATAATCCTCCTGGATGGCACGGTGTACCGGGCGGGTCTGCATGCAAAGTAATGATTTGGCATACTCCGTAAGCAACCACACCATCTTTTCCCAACTTTAGTCAACGTATGCCGTAGTGGTCTTTTCATTCCCGTCATAGGGTAGTTTATAGTGCTGTGCTTTTTGAAACCCTTTTACGGCTTAATAACTAGGGTGCACGGTGTTAGTCCGAAAACGTCACTATTCCGAAACTCGTCACTAGTCCGGCACCTATTTCGGACTAGCGAAGTGTCGAATGGACCGGAATGCCACCCCCCCCCGAAGTAAACTATAACCTATAAAAAACGGCCTTTTGACTGGCTGCTGTGACCTACCACGTGCAAAAACGTAAACTAAATGGGCTGTAAAAAATACGAAACCATGCAGGGAACGTAAAATAGCGGCGTGAATCACAGCTCACGTATTTTTGTTTTTGAATTGCTTAAATAATCTTATGAATTAAAAAACGCTATTACAACTTCTGTCTAAATTTTCACGTTATAGCTATGTAGCTAAGTTTCCGACGCTGGTGCACAGAGTCCACACAGGTGTTCTCTGCTATACACATTCCTTAACTTTGAAAGGTGTATGCATTGTTCCGCCATCGTGTCAAGGTTAAAATACTCAACTTTCCTGTTGTGAGAATTGAGTTTTTGCTTTCTTTGGACTCAGATAGCATGTGTAGAGGACCAATTCAATAGCAGGAACTGTATAAACTGGTCAGATGCGATTCAGCAGGTACGGTTTTAAACTTGACTTCAATGTCTTACACTGCATACGAATGCTATATTCGCATCGAAGTGGTTACATAACTCCATAGTTACTGGATCACGACCTTTTGGAATTGTATGGCAGGCCGTAGACTTTGTGTAGTGATCATTTCGATCGTGGTGCGGGACTCAAAAGCGTGTCAGTTGACATAGTCACGACGGATTACACGTACCACTTCGCTAGCGAATAGGGGAGCAGATATCAGGTCAAAACGCAAACTGAAACCAGAAAGTGGTACATAAGGATTTTTTTTGATAACATGAAAAAAAATCTGAAGTCCCCCCCAAAAGTTTTTTCAAGGTTTTACATTACCTTTTAAAAACAATAGGTGATATAACATAAAATTTGCATACTTTTTTAAACCTTAGTCACTTGTACAAAAATCTGCTCTAACTAAAAGGAGGAAGTATTTTCAACATGCGACTTGTTGCACTTTGTAGCCAATATTCACGACATTCAAAAGACACCTGTTTTGCAAATCCAACGCTTTGGTCGAAATTGCATTAATTTATTCCTTAATTACGATTTTTCTAGAAATTACCTCGCATTTTCCATCATAAAACGTAATTAAATGGTTTATTGATGCACCATCATTTCATAAACTATGATTCCTAATTGCCTTACAGTTTAAGTTTAACCCCTGCGATCTATTGGTTCAGAATTTACCTGACAATATTTGCCCTCTTAATTATTATCAAACGTCATTGACAGCGCGACCTTTATATTTTCGGCTTCGGTACAGTAAGACGAACAATTTGGCCACGTTTTAGAACAACAACGATCGAATCTGAAATGTTATCCCCATGTGACCTTGACCGTTTTACCTTGTAAATCTTGTACTATAACACTCAAGTAGGGCAAACTATACATTTCGTAATCCTTGAAAGGTACTGAAAATGATGGTATTACTTTTAAAACACATTTTCCCCCTTTTATATTTTCTCCCCCGTTATAAACCAGTATAAACCTTGCACCCCCTAGAATCATCCAAGAACAATTTTAAAAAAGACACTCGGAAATTTTGGAACCTCACTGATTAAAAAAATGTCCGTTCATTTACGGAAAATTTCTGGCAGCAGTATTTCCAGTCATTTTTAGGGTAAATTTACAGAAATTTCTGTCAATTAACGGAAATTTGACAGTAATTGTACCAAATTGTCTCAATTATGGAAAAAAATATGTATTTTTTTTTAACGAAAATTTTCCGTATAATTAAAATACGGAACAAAAAAAAAAGAAATCCGGAATATTGCCCTGCCAGAGAATGTTTGAAATATTTCCGTGAAATTATCTTTTTCTACAACAGATTTTTCCGTAAATTAGGAAATCTGTTTCTTAATTTACGGAAAGATTTTTAACAGTGCTTCCAATTTTCGATTTAGAAAAAACCTTGGTTGCAAGATTGTATATGAATTTCACACAAAACTACAGTTACACATGTACTATTGGCTTGTAAACTTGTCAAACCGGCAAAACTTGTCTTTGAGTGGGTAATACGGACAAAACCGGTTTACGAGTACGACGAAACATTCCGTGCACTCCCGCAGCGATTGCTCTTGTGGTGATGGAAATGAGTCTTTATATAGAATGCCTTTGTTATTACAATTAACATAAGGAAAAGCTACCTCTAAGTGTGTCCTTTTAGGCGGATGTGTCAATCATATTTCTTTTCCACTGGGGCTAATCCAAGGGCCAAGCCAATGTGCTTCAGCTGAATTGGGTGTGTAGATCGCCTGCTTCCGACCTCAGTTGCGGAAAGGTATATAGCAGAATACACAACCTGTGTAAACCTTGGCTACTAGTGCTCTGTTATTCTGCTCTTTTAACGACTGTCTTAGTCGTTTTGTAGTTCAACCTAGCATACGTGATGCATACTATGCGTGCTTTTGCTTGAATCTATATAATTGATGTCTTACATCCATTAGGAATTCCAAGTTGGTTGCATAATCCTCCTGAGAATGGGCCAGGGTTGCCTGCAATACCGTCGTGACAGGGCAAAGCTAATGATTGGCCATATCTCCGTAGAGCCACCACACCATCTATTTCCCAACTTAGTCAACGTATGCGTAGTGGTCTTTCATTCCCGTCATAGCGGTAGCTTTATCTGCGGATGCTTTTGAACCCTTTTTACGGATTAATATATAGCGTGCCACGTTGTTAGTCCGCGAACCGTCACTATTGCCGAAAATATGTCACTAGTTCCGACCGATTTCGGACTAGCGAAGGCGTGTTGCAAACTGACGGACTGCCCCACCCCCCCCCAGAACTGTAAATATTAAACCTAATAAAACGGCCCTTGTGACTGGCTGACCTCTGTGACCTACACGTGCACAAAACGTAAATAAATGGGGCTGTTAAAAAATACGAAACAATTGCAGATAACGTAAAATAGCGCGTAGAAAATCACACTAACGTTATTTTAGATTTGTGACTGGTAAATAATATTATGAATTAAACGCTATTACAACCCCCCTTCTGTCTAAATTTCACGTCTTATAGCTATGTAGCCTAAGTTTCCGCCCTGCCTGGTTGCACATATTCCCAAACAGGTATGTTCTATTGCTATACAACATTCCTTTAACTGTGACACAAGCGGTGTATGAATGTTTCCGCATATGTCAAGTAAAAAATCAACTTCCTGTGTGAGACTCCGGCCGAGCCCCGACCAGATATCCATGTGTAGAGGGACCCCAATTCACATAGCAGGAACCTTGTGTTATAACTGGGAGATGCTATTCAGCAGGTACCCGGTTATAACTGCACTCCAAGCGTTTACACTGCATTACAGTGCCTACTATTCGCCATCGAAGTTACATAACTCCCTGGTTATGGATCACGCACCTTTTGGAATGTGATTGCAGGCCGTAGACTTTAGTGCTAGTGAATCATTGATCGATGGTGCCAGCGACTCCAAAAGCGTGAATCCATTGACATATCACGATCCGGGATCACGACCACTTCGCTAGCGTAAGAGGGAGCAGATCTCAGAGTCAAAACGCATCTTGACCAGAAATAGTTGAGTACATATGATGGATTTTTTTTTTGATAAAATGAAAGATAAATATTTGAAGTCCCCCCCAAAGTTTTTTCAAGGTTTTTACACTTACCATCTTTTTAAAACAATGGCTAGATTAACATAAAATTTGCCCATACTTTTTAACACTTAGTACTTGTTACAAAATACTGCTCTAACTAACAAGAAACGGAAGTATCTTTCAACATGCGACTTGTTGCCATTTGTATCCCAATATCACGAAATTTCAAAAGACATACGCTTTGATTTGCAAATACACAACGCCTCTTGGTCGAATTTGCATAATTTATTCTTAATTTATCGTCAGTTTTCTAGAAATTCCTCGCCATTTTCCATACATAAAACGTAATTAAATGGTTTATTGACTTGCAACCCTAATTTTCAAAACTTTATGACTCCTAATTGCCTTACAGTTCAAGTTAACCTCCCTGCCCGATCAATATTGTCGAAATTCACTAAACAGAAAACGTCAGGTCCAAATCCACTCAATGATTAAACGCGATGCATGGGATGCGACAATGGTAAATGATGAAAAGTTAACGGGGTATTAAGCCACCATTGGAAACATCGACGCTGGTACCCTAGTCTCTTGTGATTTCGTTTTTATACAATGGCAGAACACACGATATGCTAGAAATCCGGGCATCGACTTGGCATCAGTTGAATGGAAAAATCATTTATTTTTTAGATTAGAAAATGGTCATATCATCCGAATAAAAAATATAATTTAATGATGCTCAGTATGCGACTATCTTCTTTAATACTTCAATTTACAGTATCTTTAAAAATTTACATGTCCAGTTATTTTTCGACACCTATCACGGAATTCCATATATGCTAGTGGTTTTTATAGCCGGTGAGTTGACGGCGTCATTTGAAAAAAAATAGCTTCTCCGCGCTTCGACATTTATGATGCTACTACATGTTATATATTCGCCATTTTGAAATTTTAGGAATTAACGTTTTTGCCTAGTGAAAATGCCCCAGTTTCATTGAAAGAGAACTTGGTAGACAATTTTTCCACGTGGTCGGATATTGTTTTCATCATTGATCAAAAGTAGTTCATGATAATAATTTTTTATTTAAAACAGCAAAATAGCAGCTGCTGCAAAAATGACAGCATAAGTAAGAGGAAAACTACTGTAAACAAATAAACATTATCTGTATTGAAAAAAAAAAGGAAAATATTGTAAATTATGTACCAATTTCCAGGACCTGTTTTTAATAAGGGGGACTCTCTTCAAAGTTCCATAAAAAGACGGAGTTCTCCTTAAATATTTTAACAGAACACTGTAATTTGATCTAAAAAAGTTTACAACAAACAGGATATAACGCACCCGCTTTTAATTAAAAAAATTGGATGACATTTCGTGAGATTAGCCCTATTAAGTTCAAGTGTTCGTCAGTTGCCAAATGCATGCGTGTTTAATTCAAGGTGAAATGATTGGCTAGACGCTAATTTTGAGGAAGATGGTTGTCCTCATATTAAACTGTATATAGCTCCATGTTAAACATTGTGGGTTCAGTGGATATTATTCCCTCTCTAAACAGTCCCCTCTCTGTACTAGGAACTCCCACAAATATAAACTATTTTGTATGTGATGTTTAAAAAATTATATTTAGAGTATGAAATTACTGCTATTATTGCAGAATTTGTGTATGCGAGTAGACATGAATTAATGACAGTAAAAATACTGTAAATATTGACGATATTTTTACCGTGTATGTTATGTTAATGACTGAAGCTAATTAAGTGAAGTCTTGTTTTGTTGTTTTCGTTGCTTTCTTTCGTAAACTATTCCTCTTTTTAATGTTTTCCTTCATTCATGTATTTATAAATTATCATTGCAAGAAGAAATCTCTATTGCCACCTTTTAAAACCTTCAAAAATGGGCAATAAGATCTGTCTCTAATAATAGTCACTACAGAAGTCATACCCGAACGCCTTATTTGCACAAAACATAGGATCTTCTTCCTGTTACAGATATGTATAGCACTGGAACTTGGCCGTGTTTCATTGTTTAGATTTTCATAAATGATCTACACTGTATGTGACATTCAAACAATTCATTTCACCCCAAAACGATATGATGTTCCACGACTACCTCCACTGACCACGGCAATGACTCAATTGACAAATATAAGAAACGGTTGGCCGATACCGCCCATCACAAAATATGAGTCCTATTCTTTGGAATCATTGCCAAATTTGATAAAAGAAAACAGATCTGGAAAAAACTTTTCGCAATCAACTTAAAACAAACATTATCCAAATTATGACTATTAATGTCTTGAGCGCGCCGTCTGTCTTGTCTTTATGTGTTTGTCCGATTTTAAGAATTTTGTTGGATTTTAAGGGGTAGGTTATTTTCGGCCTAAGGGCTTTCTGCCTATATCCCATATGTTTTTTTTTTGTGTGTTGATGTCGTTTGATGTATAGTTGTATGGGAACTAAAAGAAAAAATAAATAAATTGCGAAAAAAGAAAACATAACGCCACATCCCAATATACAATTAAAATCAGATTAAGCCAGACGGGACAAATTCATCTCAAATAAGTGTCCAACGTTTGACACAATTCGAATCAAATTTAATTAAAATTTGATAGATTTTGCGATACCAATATATGACAACTAATTAAATTCATTGAGATTGTTCTCCATTTTATATTTTCAAACATTAGCACATTAAGTATCTACTTTCCTTAAGGATTTTGTGTTTTGTAAAGAAAGAATTCACATATCAGTGTCGTTCGAAATTAATATTAAAATCATGATTTTTCGTTGTACAAATGTAAAGTTAAGATCCCCAATAATATCCTTATATGAAAGGATTACGCTTTATTCTTTAGTATATACAAACATTGTGAATTTGTATTTCTATGGCGCCAAAAATACGACATTCGACTATGTTACAGTAGCGTAGTCAAGCCAGAGGAGGTGAAAATTTTCAAGTCGTCCCGCCAGAGGAGACAAATGTTCGGAAATCGTCCCCTGTGATTTGCTCCATATAAGTCTGATGGACTACAAAATGCGCGCCCGTGATCGCGAAAGAATTAGCCAAACATAATTTAATTTTGCCAAATGAAACAGCTGAAATTCGGTGATGTGTTGAAATTCCCCGAAAAGATAGATTGAAAAATTGCCATTTGGCCACCCCATATCGTCCTACTTTGTCAAGCCAGAGAGGGCAACTTGCCCCCCCCTGCCCCCCCGGCTCGGTAACGCACGATGTTATATTTTCAAATATAAGCAAATCAAAATGACGGTGCGCGCGTCCTCACATGCGAGAACAGTCAACAGTCATGAACGTGGTTTTTAGTATTAGTAGAATGTTATATAAATATAATTAATATCGTCACGAATAATATAACTGCATATAAACTACAGTGTGTAAGTGGACAGTTTTACCGTATCACGAAATTATCGTGAGGAGATAAAGATCCCGAATTATCCGAATGAAAATGAAATAGTATAGGCTTTCCCAGTTAGTTTTGTAAACTTTTTCATTTAATATTTAATAATCTCGTAAGTTATTTTTCGTCCCAGGAAACCGAATGCTGCATTTTTGTTAAAAGCAATTTCGTCTTTGACGTCAATTATATAGGCCTTTGATCAATAGAAAATTAACTTGATATTTTCATGACAATTTCGTCCAGACCCCCCCCCCCCAGACCAAGTGAATTCGTCGTATCCAGGGGTCATCATCAGAATGTACAAAGCATATTCGTCTTGGCATATAATTTCCACTTTTAAATCATAGCCGGGAAGCTAGCCACCACATTTGCTAAAACCTCTCAAGTACAAAAGGTTTCGAGTGATTAAATATGATGGTTAGCCTTATACTCTGAAACTTAGGCTGTACATCATTAAAAACTCTACCTTTATGAAGTCCTTACGTTTCAACAACATAAAATGGTGTGCTTTCACATGATTGGAATCAATTACAATTTAGAACCCTTGTACAAACTTGTTTTGGCCCCCTACTCATAAGGCACCACTAGACAGGCAATTAAGGAATCACGTTTCAGGGGTTCCGGTCACAAGTCTGTCAACATTTTAATCACTCAAAATTTGGTACTTGAGAATGTGTTACAAAAGTTGTGATAGTTGCCAGGCTACTATAGTTCGTCTCGTGTCTGACAGTAGTATGGCCATGACCTAAAAGGTAGCTGTATACATTTAGAGCCTGTATCATATTTTTTCGTTTTCGCTTGTTTATATACCAAGCCACCAAGACATACAGATCAAAGAAGGAAAATAAAAAGATCAAAGAAATAAAAAAATGATACAAAAGAAAAAAATAAAAAACTTAAATGAATGCTGAAATTGAAGAATAGTTTAAAAAAAGATGTGAAAAGGCCAAAATGAAGGTGGGAACGCATAGAAAATTAGTAGTGAAAGAAAAGTAAATAGGTAGATTATGGCATAAATTTGCCAGAGATGTTGTAGGCACTAACGGCCTATAAATACACCTTAAGAGACGAAATATATGAGATAATGTGAAATTAAAAGACCAAAGACGAAATTGCGTTGCTGGGCCATCGGGTGGGAGCACCAAATTAATTGATTTTGACAAAAATGTTGCGTTGCTTATGAACATAAAGTTAATGTTATGATCCAATGTTCTAATATAATTGATCAAGACGAAATCGTGGCTATAAACAAACGCATATTCACCGTTTTCTTGGACGAATACCAACTTAACGAGATATGAAATATTAATGAAAAATGTTTTTAAACTAACTGGGAAAACCTTTACTAAATAATAAATAATACTCAACATTACAAATAGATCATGTACATTACTATTAGAAGTTGAAACTAATCACTATAAAACATGGTTAGTAATTTGACAACTTTCTGTTTTCCTTTTCTATGTTCCAAGGCTTACTAACACACACAGATCTACATTAAATTACGGTTTTATACTAAAACGACCCTATCATCAATAGCCCTATAAATTGGAGCCTTAGTTTTAAATATGGTGACTAATTTAGAGAAAGAATGTGAAAGGTTTGTAATTATTGCTAAACATGAATTTTGCGACATAAGAATTAGATTTTATATCTTTTCCTCATACAATTAATGAAAACAAACTTATATTTTTCATACTAAGTCATTTTTGCTTTCTTATTTGCTAGAAGTCAACGCTTAATACTGCTATTTATACAAATCAAATTTTAGAAGCGTGCTTTGCCTTGAATTATTGAAACATTAGAAATAATCCAAAATCCGTAACGACAATTTTCTTAGGTACATTTATAAAATGTAATTAATATGGTTAAAAGCCGAACAAACCAAACACAAAATGAAGTATTTCCTCCATTGGCCCCAATTAGAAAGGAGCCTAAAAATATTGCACATTGGCTCTCAACTGTCAGACTCCGATTAACGTTTTTAATACAAACAAATCAACCTTTTTCGTCCTCCCCACCACGAAAGGATTTCCGTTAAATGCCGACTTCGTTGCATTGCTTTGTTTCTATAGAATTCGGCCCCTTAACTTAATAATTAAGCCACGACCAGTATTGAATGGTTACAGGCAAATTTAGATATAGTCTGATGTACGTGTATTTTCTTGCATTTTTAGTATGTGTAACATAAGCCATTGGACTATAAACCACGCCGATTGGTTTATTACAAATACATTGATTTACCACAAAGAAACTGAAATGTTTTTTATACTATTTTTCATTTTCATGGTGATTGACAAAATTATAAAATCAAAACAATGACCCAATCTTAGGTGCAGTTCTAATAGGGCCGCCCAGTTCCTTGAAGGTCAATGAACAGGCTGTAGTAGCGGGTTTGGTATTGGTAGTTATATATTAGTATTACCAGTATGGTGATGGGCCTAACTTTATTCTGCTATAATATATACCTTTATTCCACATAAATCGAACCCGTACTTTCGCTCCGAATAATGAGATGCATAATATAGTGCATTTGAACATCATAATATGGATGCTGGGATTTTTTAATTTTAATCGATAAAAAACACCTCCCCCAAACGAGCGATATCAATAGCAATCTTCCATAAAGTCACTAAAATACAGAACAGTATGAATCGGCATTTATTCTTTATTAACGACATAGTTCTTCTAATTAATAAAATAACTGAATTAATGTATTAACATGTATATTCCATCTCAGGCCGGCCCCACATTCAAATCCTAGACGACAAAACATGCAGTATAATTACACACCGGTTTTGCCGGCTGCCGATGTTGCTGACTGCGTTGCCCGCAGTCTGGGTTTTCTACGTCACATAGTCTTCTCTCTATTGACACGTACGAATTATGATGATAATGGGGATAAATGTTGCGGACCACACGTGGGCTATTGACAGAACACCAGCTGCAATTGTCATCCATGTAGTATCTTGAAACGAATTTTCAACAAAATAAAAGCCCTGTATATTTGCTATGTAACTCTCATTTGTTTTATTGAAGTCACACTGTTACTGCTGTGCGTTGAAGTGTATATTAGTTCATAGAATAGCATTGCCAGTCCAATTTCCACGTGATTATGATTTCTGACGATGAAATCATAGGAAACCAAAGTGGCCAATTTGTTGAAAAAATACAAATTGAATAATTTATTCAAATATACACACCTGAAAGAACCAACATTTATCACAAACAAGTGTTTGTTTAGATACATCATATACTTGCCATCAAAAACACAAAATAACAACGATTACAATTGATTTATATTGTTGTTACACCCGAAAAAAAAACATAGTGTGCCCAAAACAAAACATCATGCAAATTTATGTTAATTAGGGCATTACTCCGAAACCACTGATGCAAATCCTGCTAAAAAAATTTTACCATGACATCTTATATATTTAACATAATTTAATGCACAGAAAAAGATACATATATGTACTCCAATGCGGTTTTTTGCTTAACGGAGCGACTTTCGGCTTTAGCTCCCTCATAAAGGGATGGGGTACCAGTAGGAACGCGGTACTGTTCCTTAACGTAATTAGCCCAACCCTGGACTTAGTAGTGTTTCTCTTTACTCTAATAAACATAATGGAAATACATCATTTTATAACAAGGCCCATGGTTGAGATTCGACCTGTGATTACATGCATTATAAATCGATGCTCCTTATCCACTACACTAGCTGAGCGAAGATTATGGGAGGTATGATGATTTAATCCTACATAAGTTACGAGAATAAAGCGATAATGGACCTACTTGTGATATGATAGACTGTATGCAGTGTATACATGAAGTCAGTTATATACAGGGTACCTGCTGAATAGCAATAGCTATTACCAGTTATAACAGGACTTCTGCCCTATGTGAATTGGGTGTACCAGGTCAGTGTTCGGCCGATAAATAAATCTCGAGCTTCTACTGAGGTGTTCAATTAACTTTGTCATGTGATTAATATTTTTTTTCGAAAAGCAAAATGTAACGGCGGAAAAAATTCATGCAAAGCAAAAACCCATAGGCAAGTTGACCTACTGCCTGCATAACCTAAATCCGCCAGTTATTCGTCTTTTTAAACCCTATTTTCTATTCCAGTTTACCAAGAAAGGCAATGGCATTCGATGATGTAGTGAACGTTAGTATCCATTGGCGTTTACTGCCCGCCAAAGACTTGGCTCGTGCACATGTTCCGAATTATGATTGCCAAGGAATTTAGCGCGTTGTGATTCCATGTGATCGTATGGTTCAAACCAAAGTTAGCGTGTGTCAGTTGACCTGGCAACGTTCTTATTCTAACGTGGCCCTCGAAATAAGCGAATCAGCCGACCCTACATTTTTTTAAAAATCTATGAGCGAGGTTGAGCAGTGCAGTATGTTCAGCCCCCCTCTTTATGTTATGAAACAGACACTAGAGCTCAATACGGGGAAGTGGTAACACCTGGACAATATGTGAAATGACATCTTTTCAACAGTGTGCCGCGAGAGGATACAATGGACCACTGCATACTTGTTGAGAAAAAGATCCGAACGTGTTTTTAGCCGTATGATTGTTAAAATAAAGTATATCATATTAATCTCGATTAGCTCTATTGTTCGCTTGCCTTGCTTAACTTGCCTCTAATTTCGAGCTGGTAGTCCTCGACTACAATGGCTTTACCAACTTTACGATCCTTCATTGCCCTGTCCTGATGTCATCTACATCCAATCCTGTGTCCCGTTTGGCAGATCAATGTAGGTTAGAGTTGGTAGCTTCCTGTGTTTCCTTTGTGCCCCGACCAGTGTTTTGGTGTACCAAGTGAACCAAATTTGCGACGCATTCCCCGCTTCTCTAGAGCAGTGACCGGCGAACCTGTACCTTTCTTTCCCTGATTTTCTAGGTGATTTTTGGAATGTCTCCATAGAGCTCTGCATTTGTTATGTGCTGTTTCCAGTGTATGTTGAGGACAGATCGGTACACATGCGGTATGTTAGATTGTAGCAGCCCATCAAGCATTGTTTTCGAGCTTGCGGGGTGGAGTCCTGCCTCACAGCCGTACTAAGTAACTTATAAACCGGTGCTAGAAAGTAACCCTTGTCGGCGTAGTTCATCGGTCCGGGCAACATGAGGAACAAATAGGGGCAATCGATTCCAGTTCCTCTTTACACTACATTAGTTTAAGCTTTATTCCGTGATCGTCTATGGGAACCCAGGCCATGGCTCCCCCCGGACTTTTGTTTATACTGGTGTGAAAGCAGGTATAATCCGGCGGGAGCCACATTCCGGGGCTCTCTAGTTGATAACGGAATAATAAGCGTGAAACTAATGCTGCGGAAGAGTCAACTGAATCATTGTTCACTATTGTTCCGGCTTATGGAGTACGCGGACTATTATTCCTTCTAAACCGGTTCTAACTCGGTCGGTTATTAGCGTCGGACTTAAAGTGGCCGTGTGGACGTGCACTGTTCGGATCTAAATTCTGTCGGTATTAGTATTGGACATAAATTGGCAGTGTGGACGCGATTTTTACCGGTATTAGCGCTTAGACCGGAACCTAATTTTTATTCCGTAATCTTTATTACCGCACCTAGCTGACAGTAAGTGGTCCTGCCACAACTGCCATCGGAGTTATAAACTTTTCACCCAAAGAAGGTAAGAATATATGATAAATTGAAAGAAGAACACATTGAAAACATCGTTGTACTTATCGAATTGTTTTATGCATGCACAGGAACCTAAACAGTGTGACACCTCTCACAATGACCATTTAAATGGTAAATATAGCTAAAAAAAAATTCATTTGGGAGAATTTACTTTGTGTGACACAATAAAGAAAGTAATTGCACTGCGTCCGTGATGAAAAGGGTCTGTCTGTCATGATTTTCCATGTCCATTCTATTGATTTAAGTTTAAACGTTCATTACAGTAGTGCAGTCAATATAAAGCGAGATAGCTCAGCGGTTTTTTTTCTAATTTGACCTGCTAAGGAAATTAAAACCACTGTGTACTTCTTTTTTGTCATCACGCATGGACAAATTTGCATCAAAATGCTAAAACCGCTTCCGTGACAGAATATTTTGTAGATATATTTTCTAATAGTTTTGGGTTTCCTTAGAATAATGTTTCAAGCTATAAATTAAACAACACCTTAGAAAGTTTGAAAGTAAAAAAGTAAGACCAAATTGTAGTTGAAAAGAAGGTCCATCGTGAGGGTGTTTTTTAACCACCTCCGTTACAAAAAGCCTGATCCAAAGGTCTCTACCCCCTTGTAATTTTTTAAACCATGGTACTGTACTTGAGATATAAGGGAATAATTCCCTAAAGTGATTTAACACAAACATCGAAAATTTAAATCTTACTTGCTGCTAAACCTAAACGCTAGGCTTAAACTTGCTCGAAGAGGACGAGTGGTAGACGCAGCCGTTTAGTTTTACATTCGACAAATGCAGAATGCTGCGCTTGGCTTTCCATTCGGGCGTACAGACATCAGGTCAATGCTGGGCGATGACCTGAAAATTTCTCCCTTGCAGTGGACGAGTAACCTACTTTTCCCTCGAATCAGTGGCGTATCCGGATTTTTTTGAAAACAATAATGAGGATTTGGGAAACGTTTAGCCGCGCCTGCTGATATTTCTTCCAGTTGCCAAAAACATGAGACGGTGTCAGCCTCTGCATCACTTTAAATCATAACATCAAAACCACGGACTCTCCTGGTGGGAATTGGTAAAATGGGAGTTCCTGGGGTGGTGAGTTAGGAGAGAGTTACGATAAGGACTAGCGGAGAGTTAAGATAGGCTCGCGGAGGAGTTAAGATAAGGCCTAGCGGAGAGTTTAGGGAGAGTTACGATTAAGACCTAACAGTGGTTCTTGTAAGGCCAAGAGGCGAGTCGAGTTACGATTAAGGCCTAGGGGCGAGCTACGATAAGGCCATGGGGCGAGTTACGGATAAGGAATGAGGGCGGTTACGTAAGGACTGGGGCGCGTTACGAAAAGGACTAAAGGCGAGTTACAATACGGCCCTAGGGGCGAGTTCCGATACAAACTTGGGGCGAGTTATGAGGACTGAGGCGAGTTATGATAGGGATAGAGGCGAGTTATGATAAGGCAAGAGGCGAGTTATGATAAGTATCAGGAGTGAGTTATGATACAAGGACCTTGAGGTGAATTATGATAAGGACTAAGGCGAGTTACTATAAGGCCAAGATGTGAGTTACCAATAAGGGATTGGTAACATGGAGAGTTATGGGGCGGTGAGTTAGGAGAGAGTTACGATAAGTCCTAGCGGAGAAGTTCGATAATGCCTAGCGGAGAGTTACGTTAAGGTCTAGCGGAGATTTAGAGGAGAGTTACGATAAGACCTAAAATGAGTTTTATTGTCGGCCAAGAGGCGAGTTACGATAAGACCTATGGCGAGTTACAATAACGCAAAGGGGCGAGTTACGATTAGGACTGACGGGGCGGAGTTACGATAATGGACGGAGGGCTAGCTCTACAAGTACTAAAGGCTAGTTACTACAAGGACTAAAGGTCGAGTTACAATAAGGACTAGGGGCGAGTTACGATAATGAACTTGAGGCGAGTTTATGAGAAGGACTTGGGCGAGTTATGATAGGGATAGGGCGAGTTACTATAAGGCCAAGAGGCGATTATGATAAGTACCAGGAGTGAGTTATGATACAAGGACTTGAGGTGAATTATGATAAGGACTAGGCAAGTTACATAAGGCCATAGGTGAGTTACCATAGGCTAGAGACCAAAGTTTTCCGTTTTACATATTTTCATTCTGTGTTGTTTCGCATTTCTAAAATCAGCATTGAAATTTGGTCCATTCCAGGAACATTTACTAGTTTCTTATCATAAACCTTACTTAGAAATGCTGTCATTAAATGTAAATGGCCAATGTGGCATTTTGTTTTCTTTTTTCTGTAAAATGGAAAACTTTGGGTCTCTATCATAGGCCAAGAGGCAAGTTACCAGTAAGCACTAAGGGCAAGTTATGATAAGTACCAGGGATGAGTTATAATAACCAACAAAGGAATACAATAGACTGGGATAATTACAATAATGACATGTGGCGAGTTGTAAGAAAGACTTAAGAGTTGACGTTTAATAAGGATTACCAAGTAGCAATGAGGACCGGGGGGCGGGGGTGGGGGGATGGGGGGGGGGTGCAAGAAGGCCAAGAACAACAGTAAGAATTTTCAGCAGTTGGAGTTATATTAGGGAAGATTTTTAGGTATAATGACAGGCATCAATCATATAAGCAACCCTTGATACCATTATTTTTAATTTTTTTAGCTTTCACCTACTTATATTTTTTTTTTGGGATGGGTGGTAGTATACATGCTGCAATTCATGTGCAAGCAATTATTAGACTCCACATGAATCACTGTCTGTAGGTATGCTACAGGTTACAATGGCAACCAACTTAATAGATATGCAATCATGGTCTGAGGTATGGTATTTATATGAACTAGGCATGGGCCTCATATGGGCACCACTTAAAGGTATTCCCATTGTCCCTCGCCCCGCGTCAATTTGTCATTATTTCATGTTTATATCCTTTTTAAAATAAATATTAATGCTAAGCTTCAGATGCTTTGTTTTCTATTCCTGACATATTACCAATGTTACTTCTAAGCAGCACCCTGTAAGCATGCTCAGTCCGAAAAAATGGTACTTATATTTTTTCTTGTCGTCATTGGTAAAAATTTTTTTTTTTTTTTGGGTGGGTTTTTTTTTTTTTAACAACCCAAGAAGTCAGCACATCACATCTTTAAGACGTGGGGGAGAATGCCCTGGGAGATGATATTTGGAACCTATTGTGAATAATTATAAAAAGTGTATCATTTTTAGCAATATGTAAGAACAGTGGTGTTCTAATGAACCGTAAGGAATGCTTTCTTACCTTCTCCGATGTTTATGTAACAATTGCAATTGTCTTCAGGGCAGATGCAGAACCTCCCATGAAAATATATCCCACATAATGATATCATATTCATCACCCTGTATGACGTCATCCCTCCCCAATTGCCGTCATACCCACAACTTTCCCTCTTCCTCTTTTCGTCTTACCCTTAACAAGATCAACATCCTGCAGGGGGGGGGACGGCCGGAATCAAACCTCGGAGAAGGTAAGCAAACATTCCTTACGAGTCATTAGAACCGCACTGTTTCTTTAACATACTCTACAGGATGCTTTCTTACCTTCTCCGATGTGGATGTAACAAATTGCAAAACAGCGCCAGATTAAAGCAGCAGGTACTAGGAAGGGCGGTGCAGATGTGGCAAAACGTCACATCAGGATTGCGTGAATCGAATGAATTCGAATTGCAAGCCATTCGAATCAAGACCTAAATAACAAGCGCAAAAATCATGATACACCCTGGGCGACGCAGTTATTTGCACCTACCATTAATTGTCCTTAGAGTCCGATCTGTGTAGGACAGCTTGGGCAAATCTAGCTCTTTCTGGGTTAACGTGTCCTTAAGTACGAGTAGTGAAAAAAGGGTTGAGGATCGCCATGAAACCGCCGCGGCAGATTTCGCAAGGTATCGCCGACGCTGAAATGCGAAAGAGCTCGCGATAGCTCTGTGTGGAATGAGCACGAACATCCGCGGAATTTGGAACAGCTGCGGTCGTCTGTGATAATCTAACTAACTCCCCACCTAGCAGCGTAGCCTTACGTCGCGGACCCCGTTATGGGGCAACCGTTGTATGATGAAAGAGCCTATTTCGTGGGTGGTCCCCCTGATTGGGCGCGTCCTCTTAACATAAAAAATAACATACCATCTTTAAAGGCCGAACAGACCCAGATCGTCCCCCCGAATAGAGGAAGCCGTACTGATCTTCGGGAGAAGACGGGGGACGCTGAAGGCGCTACCACCTCTTCTTTGCGAGAAACCCCGGGCGAAAGTAAAGCGAGCACCGCGTTGGAGAACCTGGATAGTCATCGCTACGGCTATCGCATGCAGCTGCTCCGACTGGCTGCGTCCCGAGCCATGAATTGTATGTTTGGAAAAAACCCCCTGTCGTCAAATTCCAGCAGTATAAAGTCTTAAATAACCGACGTCGCAAACGAAAAATGACAAAACTACAGCACGAGGGACGTAATAATGACATTAACAGATTTAAACAAGGTTCAGGACTACACTTAGCTAAATCTGACCAAAAATTCGACAATTACGGGAGCTAAATAATTAACGTTACCGGCACACTTGTCGAACGCAAGACGAAAAGAGGAAGAGGAATTGTGTGGTATGACGTCACTTGGGGATGTGGCGTCATACAGGGTGGATCGAAATTGAATATATTTCTGTGAATATATTTTCATGGGAGGTTCTGCATCTTCCTAAAGACAATGCAATTTTTTACAAGACAATCACCATCGGATTGAGGTAAGCAGATGTCCTGTATGAGTCACATCCAACACTTTTCGTTGAAACTGAATTCAAAACATTTGGCAACAATTACGGAGTGGTGCCACAAAGTTGCAACTTGTAGGAAAAATAGTTTTCAAATATTTCCTGTTTTAAACTTTGCTAAATGCTATGTAATCATGTTTATGAAGGCCTAATTAATTTCTCTAGAATTCCCGTTACCTCCCATCCTCCATCCCCTTTGGATCCCAAGAACCAAGAAGTGAACCAACATTTGAATTTTTTAATCCAGGTAGTAGTATTGCTTGTAAAAAAGCTACATTACTCATTAGAATGGAGCATTGCTTCAAGTTTGGCTGTTCCTCATCCTGGTAACCATCAAGACCCATATTCACCACTGAAGAGCATGTGAATAAGACAAATTCAGACCATAAGCCATGTAGAAACCATTCGTTGTGTGTTCTCAGCATAGTATTGCTTTGACCAATAAGAATATAAAAATGAAATTGTGACATATACATTAATACCGAGAGACATGAAGTGAGCTTAATCGAAAAAGAAGCAAAAATGAAAGGCAAAATTAAAGGTATTTGGCTTATTCACTTCAGACCTGTGATCCATACATGGTAAGCATTCCAATAATGCAAAAAATGGATTCCGAAATGTCCCCATATCTCTTTTAAAATATAATCTTGTAACTTAGTAGAACCAAATTTTTGGAATGACGGGGCATTTTGTGCCTCGTCCCCCTGACTTACCTGAAAAAAGTTGAGCATATTCATACTCGAACCATGTCGAAGCTTGTTGTAGTATGTGTGCCTATCTTGTCATGCAATTCAATCGCCTCTTCCATGTAAACAACAAAATTCCGACACAGTTGGCTATGGGGCACATTCAGACACTTATTTGCCTACATCACACGCCACACATAATCAACTGAAACATTTGGAATAACTTTTCTTTTTTTATTATTTTAATAGGTCCAAAAAGGTCATAAAATGTATCTTTAAGTATCCATTGGTAAATGTCCTTTCCTTGTGAAAGAGAGAGGGAAGTTTACTTTGCAATTGGACCAGGCATTATCAAGATGTCATGTTAGAATTCAATTTGATTCGTTCATGTAAAAGGCTTAAGTTTGTGCATGTATGGAGCGGTTTGGACTGCAAAATTGTGACACCCCGCCCCTCGGTACAACAACACGCAACCCTCTATTTGAAAGAGCTAAAACTTTAAGAAAATAAAGATTTATTAATTTCCTTATTCAAAACTAATTTTAATCATGGTGCAATACTATCAATCTCTGACCTTTATAGATAGATTTCGGTTTGGGTTATAATACATATATAGGTGAATAAAGGGTCTAGAATTTTAAAGTCCCCCAATCACTTTTTCCTATTCCCTAAAAAAACACCCTTTTTTAACCACATGGCACCGACAACGTAGTATTACCTGACCCTTTATGCAATGTATAAAACGTATATCAATACAAAAAGGATACCATAAAAATAAGATTGTAATAGTTTACTCTTAAAAAAAAAAATAAAAATATAATTTCGCTTAATTTGCAGCCCAAAATGCATTTTTCGGCTAAGAAACATTCCCTGCCACAAAAAGTTCAACAACCACAAACCATCATGTCTAAATCTCATATATTTATCCTTCAAATAAAGTGTTCGTGTTTTGTGTACCGATGGGAGGGGTAACTCGAATACTAGAGCACTTTTTACAGCTCGGCCACTCCGTGGTCACAGAATCCTTCAGTGGTGTGCCGGGCACCCTCCCTTTATATATAGCTTTGGAAGAATGTTTATTTGTAATTTTCATTATTTTGAGAAGCTTTTTTTTTTTTTTCAAAGGGGCCCATTCTTCGGTATGTCACACACACGACCAAAGTGTACTTGCCTCCCTGACAAACAAATAATCTAGTGCGAAACGAAAAATGACACCACTACAGCACCAGGGAGCGTACTAAATGACATTAACAGATTTTTACAAGGTTCAGGACCACAGTAGCTAAATCTGACCACAAATTCGGACAACTTACGGGGAGTAAATCTTCACGTTACCGCATCTTGTCGAACCCAGACGAAAAGAGGAAGAGGACATTGTGGTATGACGTCACTTGGGAAGGTGTCGTCATACAGGGGGATCGAATGAATATATGCGGGAATATATTTTCATGGGAGGTCTGGATCTGCCTAAAGACAATGCAATTTGGTACCTTCCAACATCGGATGAATGTAAGAGATTCCTGTAGAGTCACCATCCAACACTTTTTCGTTGCAACTGCCTTCAAAACATTTGGCAACAACATTACGGAGTGTGCCAAAAACAAGTGCAAATTCGGGGAAAAATATTTTCAAATATTTGTGTTAATCTTTGCTAAATCTATGTACCTTATGAAGGCCTAATTATTTCTCTATTGTAATTCCCGTTATCCTCCCTTGGATCCCACGAACCAGAGAAGTTGTAAACAACATTTGAAATTTTTTAATCAGGTAGTAGTCGTGTTGTTAAAAAAAGCTAACTTAATCATGAGAGACATTGAAGAATGCTTCAAGTTGGCTGGTCCTCATCCTGGGAACCCTCAAGACCCAATTCACACTGAAGAGCATGTGATTAAGACAAATTTCATCAGAACAGAAGCCATGTCGCAGTAAACCATTCGTTTGTGTTCCCAGCAAATAGTTGCTTACCAAAAAGAATATAAAAATGAAATGTGGACATATACCAGTTAATACCCGAGACATGAAAAGTGAGCTTAAATCGGAAAAAAGAAGCAAAAATGAAACGGCAATTAAAGGATTTGGCCTTATTCACTTCAGACCTGTGATTCCCAAATACATTGGTAAGCCATTCCAAATATGCACAAAATGGATTCCGGGAAAATGTCCCCTATCTCTGTAAACTGATATATGTAACATTGAAGTGAACAAAATTTTGAAGAAAGGGCATTGTGTACCTCGTCCCCCTGACTTACCGAAAAAAGTTGAGATATTCATATCATCTGAAACCATGGTCGAGTTGGTGAAGGTATGTGTGCCTATATTGCATGCAATTCAATATGTCTTCATGCTAAACTAACGAAATTACGACACAGGGTTGGGCAGGGGCAGCATACAGACATTGTGCATTAACCGAAACAACGCACCATAATCAACTGACAATTGGAAATAACTTTTCTTTAGTGAACGATTTTAACTCAAAAACGAGAGGTCTAGGATAACCGATTGATCTTAAGTATCCCTGGTAATGTCCTTTCTGGGAAAGGGATGGATGTTACTTTGCAATTGGACCAGATATCACGCTGCATGTTAGAGTCTCAAATTTGATTCTTTCATGTAAAGGCTAAGTTTGCTCTGTAGTGGAGCGGGTTTGGACTGCAAAAATTGTCGACAACCCCTCCCTCGGTACAACAAAACGCAAACACTTCTATTTGAAAGAGCTAAAAACTTAAGAAAATAAAGATTATTAATTTCTTACAAAACTAATTTTAATCATGGTGAAATACTATCAATCGCTGACATTTATATTATGAGTTCTGGTTTATACAATAGATCAAGGGTCTAGAAATTTAGCCCCACATCACTTTTTCCCCTAAAAAAACACCCTTTTTACCACATGGCACCACAAAGAGTATTACCTGAACCTTAGCAAGTGTATAAAAAAAACTTATATCAATAACAAAAGGATACCATAAAATGAAGATTGTATATTTTATTAAAAAAAAAACAAAATACATAATTTCGTTATTTGCAGCCCAAAATGAGTTTTTCGGCCTAGAAATCATCCCTGCCACCAATGATTTCAACACAACCATCATTTTCTAAAATCTCATATATTTATCCTTCAAATAAAAGTGGTGGTGTTTTGTTGTACCGAGGGGGGGGTAACTCGAATACTGAGACGTTTTAAAGCTCGGGCCACTACCGTGGTCACAAGATGCATTCAGTGTGTGCTGGCCCCCCCAATTGATATATAGCGTGGAAGAACTGTTCTATTTTGTATTGTCATTAATCTTGAGGAAGCTTTTTTTTTTTCAAAAGGGCCATTCTTCGGTATGTCACACACCACGACCAAAAAAAAAAAAAAGTTACTTGCCTCCATGACAAAACAAATATTCTAGCGAAAGTGGAAATTATTATTTTTGGTTAGATTTGTCCAAACCTACCTAAAAATAATGTTGCCACTTTCGCTAGAGTGGTTATTTGTCATGGGAGGCACATAAAGTATGGTCCACATGTGTGACTCCCGAAGAATGGCCAAAACAACGTCAATTTGAGGCCCTTTGTGATTCTAGCATGTCGGTTTTATTATGGCGGGATTTATGTTCACTACATATCCTGCGAAAAACGCTTATTCCCAATTTCTGCAGTGCCACCGTACTGTAATTTCTGTTTGTTTACGGACAAAAAAACACCAAATTGCGAATTTCTTTAATACAGATCGAAAATTTTGCATGTAAAATTAGGCACATGTGGATGACTCAGTTACTGATTCAGATAGCTGTACAAAATCTACATTTTTTAGGCAGTCAGTGAATGAGGCGAGGTGGCCTGTGGATGCATGCAATACGGCCCCCTTAAAGTGGGCCTCACCCAGCAGCCAGATTTTACAGGAAGTGTCCAAAATGTTGGTGTTAGAAAAAAGGTAATATTTTTCTCATTTCTATGAATCTTGGTCTAATTTTTTTTTTTGTTGTGTTATTATGTTTTGAAGTTGTCCATTTTTGGTTACACAATATTAATTTTCGAGGTATTCTAAGGACCTTACCAAAAATCATAATTTATAGCTTCATATTAAACGATTGAAAGATCCGCAAATTGAAAACTTACATTAAATGGGTCACTCTTACTTTTAAACCAAATGGAGTTATGTTACTTTTTGTTAATTACAGGGGTTTGCTCTACTACATCTCGGTTTATGTAAAAGAAAATTTGATATTAAATGTGGCTTGGTTATTGGGTCTTGAACACCTTTTGCGGAATTAAGAAGAGAACCAAAAAATAACATGTTATTAACACATGCCATTACATTTATGGAACTTAGGCTGCCAATTACAATAACGACATGTAATTTATTGAAAGCCAAAGAATCTGGTGACTGGTAGGACGGTTTTGATATAAACCTGTCAAATTCCTCGTCCCCATGATGTGATTGACTTCTTTGACATTAGATGTGTCACCCAATTTTCCCAATTTTTTTTCAAACTTATGCTATAAAACAAAGCTTAAAATGTTCGCAGGCGGACACAGGCTTTTTCAACACACAGACAAAACCTATTTGGGTATATGCATACATGTTTTTTGCACTTCAATTGTAGCCCTGGACCAAGCTTTGAACCGGTGAGTCGAGATTACAAATCCAAAGCCTAACTAAGGTACGCATATTCATAAACATACCCATAAAGAACTTGGAAAACGCACGGGGAAAACATTAAACTATGAGCATGAAATAATGTAAGGTTTGATCCATGGTTAATCTGCCAACATTAAGTTAAACTTGAACAATACCCCAGTAGTTTATTTTGAATAACTATTCTATTGTTCCATGTTATTTTTCTGTTATCTACTGAAAAACTAAGTAAATCACTGTAAACAACACCTACATGGGACACAAATCCAGCTGCCTGTTCAACATCATTCATCATTCCTCTACCAAAGAAAGGAGGGACCCTCCAACAACCCCAAAACTACGAGGATCACATGGCACCATGTCTCTAAGCTCCAACTCCATGCGGCTAACAGACTAATTGCCTCACATTTCGATCCCTTCTCAGACGGAATCCGAACGGTTTTCGCAAAGGCAGATCTAGTGTGATCCGATACTGCCTCGAAAGGATCAGAGAAGAGTTCAGAATTTCCAAGAGGAAGAAAAGCTTCACTTGTGTTTGTAGATTTTTCCAAGGCGTTTGACAGTGTCTAACCAGTGATGTAATGCTGCATATTCTCGCCACCTACGGTGTCCCAGATGAGATGTCAAGGCAATTGCCATCCTGTATGATTAACCCATATAGCTTTGGGCAGGACCATGGTGGGCAGAAGAGTTCCTAACAACTACCTGGAATCCTCCAAGGAGATACTTTGCTCCCTATCTCGTTGTAGTCGTGGTTTTGATTAATCCTCGACAAGAGTTTTGACATCATGAACAAAAAAGGACTCACCATCAAAACCAGCGTTCTACACGTACACACAAGTCAGCATCTCATCAGCACCTGACTACGCAGATGATCTAGTCTAACAGTGATTGATATGCGGGCAATATATACAACTCATTGCGAATGCTGCAAACAAAGTCGCCTACATCTAATGCCCAAGAAGACCGATATATGGAACTGTCAATGAGGAAGCTGATCATCCAACTATCTGCACAGCAGATTGTAGCCAACTCAAAGAGGTCAGGACTTCAAGTATCTATGGTCCTATGTGCCGACATCAAGAAATACTTCTCTGTCACGCAAAGTACAGCTTTGGAATGCCTGCAATAAACTACAACCACTTATGGCAATCTGGTACTTCCAATTCACCAGCTGAAATCCTTTAGAGCCTGTGTACTTATAGTACCCCTGTGTATAGGATCTGCGACCTGGACCTGAAGAAAGATCTACAGGATAGACTGGATGTCACCTAGACCAAGGGGCCCCTTCTTAGCGAGTAAAACATATCCGATCCTGGGTGGCGTGAGCAAAGACCAAAGCACATATATATGGGAGATTATCCCCTCCAATTGCATCACATCTTGCTGTTCCCAACGCCGTCACGATTTTTGCCGGTCACTGTCATTCGGCGATTGACCAAGTGTCTCAGAACTTCACATGTTGATTACCATGCCCAAACGGGGGTCGTCGCCTCCTTTCACTACATTTGTGTGATTGCTTGAGACAATCCATCAGGAGCCATCTGACATCCCCAGCCTGGTGACGGGCAGGGACATTTTGGCGCTACATGTTGAACATCCTCGGGCTGCAGGCCGTTAGATAGATAACTCCTTCTGGATAAAGTGGTTGAGCTTGGAGCCCACTATTGGCACTGTACAACATGACTACTACAGGCCTTCACCTGAAGTTAGAGTTTGATGGTATATAGTATAAATTTTTCCTTAATAGAATGCCTAGATGTGCTCCAATCTAACACTCCTGGTAATTTAATAATGGTTTCACTACCTATTTAATATGTTACTCCTAACTCTATATGAATTCTGAGCTATGGTGATATCAGAGGAATATATTTTATCAAACATATTACTTGCACACTACACACTACATTCTGCATTATGTTCAGCACAGAGGTCAATGACCAGTGTCACGATAGGGCAGCTGCCCCAACCTTGTGGGAATCTTTCCCCCTGAAAAATTTAGTGATTTTCTGCACATGCGACCATTTACAGTGAAAACAACATGTAGGCATATACTATACTAACAAATTTTAATATTTCTTGCCTCCCTGAAAAATCTGTTTCCCCTTTGCCCCGGAAAAAAAGGCTGTGTTACGCCACTGACAGAGGTATCATGATATCCAATCATCCAACATCTTGACTGGGCCCTTTATGGCCAGGATTGATTTTGCTGGGGTGTACATTTTCCCAATGTCCGTTGGCTTGTCGGTCCCCGTGTGCATGAAATGTGCCCTAAGTTACTCTTCACCAGCATGTACTAGACCATCAGACATAACACAAAAAGTGAGGGTATACTTTTGCTACCCCGTCACTTTTTTTGGGCGAAATGACCCATTTTTAGTGTTTTGCGCTATATTTTTTGATGTCAAAGTATGAGCGGTCAACATTCACCACTTAAACGTATTCCTAATGGAGGACCTTTTTCAAAATGGCCATCCAATTGTCGATTGAACACCTTATAATGATTTTTAATATCCAAAAAGGGGTGAAATGCACCCAGTTTTTCAAGTGTTTCCCTATTTTTTCCCATCTTTGTTGAGTTTTCAGTACTTAACATATTGCAGTTTTCAATCTTTTCTTTTTCTTACCTTAATTTTTATGATATTATATGTTTTCTAGTATGTTTCATTTAATGATTTGTGATTTTGATTTATCCAAGCCAATGGCTGTTATGGTGATATTACAATCCAAGTGCTGAGAGGGTTGTGCTTAGCATCTGTCACCTCAAAGATGCAATATGATTGTGACGATTTACTGACGGCAGCATAATAATAATTGACAATCGTGCTGTAAGCATCTTGAAGGAGGAGAGAATTCCACACAAAATAATCTAGTGGACTTGATGATAGCAATATCTGAAGCTGAAGACCAATTATGCAGCACATTGGGGGATTTCACATACACAGCTTTTGGATTATGTGTGAGTCTGTGTCAGGCAAAAGCATATTATTGAACAAATCCATTAAAACGAAATGTCACTAGATAAATCATTAAAATTCACTGTAAAAAGCGCAATGAAACCGCAACGTTGTTAGAACTGGGAAAAAAAGTAACTCAACTCATAATGGAGAAAAAATCAACACATAGGGAAACACTGAAGAACTGGGCCATTCCACCCCTTTATGCTATTAAACATACCACAGTGCCCTCCATTGGAATACCTATTATAATATAATAATAATAAAATAATTATAAAATAATAATAATTATAATAATAACACTAAAATGAACCATGGCCATGGGTAAATTGAATTCGTCATCAGGTTATAATGAGCTCTTATAGTTATTCAAATTAATAATATTCTATATATGTTTGTTATTCTAGTAGATTAGAACTAATTTTCCAGAAAATTAATATTCATATCCTTTTACGGCATAAAGCGCAACATACATGAGTTAGGGGGAAAAGGTTTTTCTCCCTAACGTATTAATGAGTAACATGAATAGCGTTTTCCCCAATTATATCTAAAATTAACGGTCGTAAGTTTATTTAATCTCAAATCGTGGCCGTGTCGGCCAAATACTATAATTTAATACAGAAACAATGCAACTGGAGGTAGCAGCTTTAAACAGTGGCCCTATTGTAACATTTCATTTTAAACACCTATGTGAAAATAACCGAAAATAAACTCAGTGCAAGCTTTCATATGGTTCCTTTGGCCCATTTCAAATTGAGAGGTGTGTATTTTCAGGGTTTTAATCATAATCTGTTAACAAATTAAAAATCCCAAATGGAGTTCTCAATTAAAGCCGCCAGTGGTTCCCACTGAGATTAAACCGAGGACCCTGTGCTCCAGAGGTAAGCTTGCTAACCGTATACCAGTCATTTTCTCATTATGACTGTGATCGCTCTATACATTTGACATCAACGAATATCAGCAAACACTGACAAACTGGGGCATTTCACCCATGTTGTTTGAATAGTAAAACGTCATGATGAGTGTTAAGTGGTTAATGGTGGCGGCCATGTTGAAAAGCGCCTTCCAGTAGGAATACATTAAGTAGTGAAAGTGACCGCTCTATACATTTGTCAGCAACAATATAGGAAACACTGAAAAAATGGACCATTTTAACCCCATTTTAATTGCAAATTAAAAATAAGCCTCATTATAAAGGTGTTAAATAGCATTCGGCCTGTTGAAAATCGCCCCCATTAGGATACATTTATGTGTGATGTGACTTGCTCTGTACATTTGACATCAACAATATAGCAAAACACTGAAAAACTGGTGCCATTTCACCCCATTTTTTTGGCGAGTAGAACTCATTATGAATTCATGAGGTGCTAAATTGCATTTGGCGGCCATTTTGAAAAGCGCCCTCCATTAGGAAACATTTAAGTAGTGAATTTTACCGCTCATATATGTGACATCAACAAATATAGGAACACACTACAAAAATGGACCCATTTTTTTTTTTTCACCCATAAAGTGGCTATGAAAATGTCATTAAATGTCATTTTGAAGCCATTTTGAAAACGCCCTCTAGCGAAAAAAGTGCCGTTTAGCAAAAGTCTACCCTCACTTTTTTGTATATCTGATGGTCCTTAGTCCATGCTGTGAAGAGTAACTTAGGGCACATCTTCATGCACACGGGACCCACCCACCAACTGACTAAATGTTGATTGAACCTATTCATTTTTTTTCTTTGTGACCAACATACCATGTATTTAATCAAATCAAATTCGGTACAGTTCCATTATATTTTTTCTTCCAACTTGGTCTTTTGGTGCGCTTTAACATTTCTTTTGAAGACCTTGTGATTTTTTTTTTTTTTGTATGGGGGGTACCGTACCCCAACTTTCTGGCCAAATAAACAGCTGTTTTTGACTACAGCTATGTAAGCCATTCATCCCCATATCGTTGTTGGTCAGAAAAAGGTAAGTTTTCATCCACTTAAGCACGGTCTTTAAAAGATCATTTTTCATATTCAACTCTATCACCTTGCATCAATGTACAACAATGTATCATGACTCAAAAATGTGCTTAGAAGATGGACAAAAAGCGGTAACAAACCAGCCAACTTTTCCAAGGGGTTAATAGATGCGGGACAAAACAATATACCACACAGGTTAAACCTTTGCCAAAATGGGAATACAAGTACAAGGAAAATTCTATGGGGGGGGGAATGGTGGGGAGGGGGGGGAGGGGGGGGGAATACCAAAAATTGTCAGTTATAAGATATTTACTTTGACATATTTTAAGTTAAATTATGACCACATATCCTATGTAATATCACTTCATTTGGCCACTGTGCTGTTTCACATTGAAGTAGATTCCTACAACTCAGGTAACTACAAAGATCAGCCAGACCAAAACATGTGACATATTGTGTTCCTATCACCATGCCATTTTAGAAGTTCATTGATTAGTGGAGTGTATTGGTAGAGTGGATTAATAAAATTTTTCTCCGCCTGTGCAGACATCCATAATCCATACCTGCACCATCTTCAATGATCACATCAGGCCCTAATAACATTTGTGGGGGCCCCAAAATGAGATGCTAGGATCAAGTAATGGCACCTAAATTGTCCATTATTTTTTCTAATTGGATAATTCTACTGAGTTTGTTAAGTTTTTTTATCATACGCCTTTCAGTGTTATGTATGGCTTTTGATAATGGGTACCAGGTATATTATTTTTAACACAAAAATCAAAACTTGCATGTGAGGATATTCTGATTTGAATAAGGCACTATTAAACTCCCAAAGACAACCACTCCTTTTGGTTTCCTCTCTATCTGCACATTCCAGGAGGCCCTTGAGACTTAGGTTCCAGAGACAATTCCCCATGCCTGCAAGTAGTGGAGCGGTTTTGGACGGGCAAATGTCAAAAACCCCTCCCCCCCCCCCACTCCGGTACAACAAAACGCAACCACTCTATTCGAAAGATGATCATAAATAAGTTCACAAACATGAAGTTGTGTCACAAACTTGGTGTCAGGGTGTTTTTTTTTGGGTCACAAATCACGTTTTTGAGCTAAAGAACTTAGATATCAAATTTTTTAATTTCTTAGCAAAACACATTTTAATCACATGCAATACTATCAATATCTACTTTATATTATAGAGTTCTGTTTTATACAATATATAACAGGGGCCTAGAATTTTAGCCCCAAATCACCTTTTTTCCTTAAAAAAACATCCTTTTGATCACATATCACCACAACGAGTATTCCCTTAAACCCGTTTATATGCATGTATAAAACCTATATCAATAACAAAAAGGATACCATAAAAATAAAATTGTAAATATTTTAATTTACCTTAAAATAATAAAAAAATATAATTTCGCTTAACTTGCAGCCCAAATTTCATTTTTTCGGCATAGAAATCATCCCTGCCAAAACCAAATATGTCAACCCAACCATCACGTTCTAAATCTTTATATATTTATCCCTTCAAATAAAGTGGTTGTGGTTTGTTGTACGGTGGGAGGTGTACTCGAAAACTAGAGCACTTCATCAAGGCTCGGCCGCTCCCTAAAGTGTGTGTTTGTTTTAAATGCCTATATTTTATGTGGGCAAGCAGAACCGTTTTCATCAAAGTGCTTGTCACATACTTCTGAAGTTTTTCATTATTTGTGCGCTTCACATTGGGCAACAAACATTAGTTTCTATCTGAACTTTCAAACAGTTTCCCTATAATTCCCTTATATGGTATAGATATTCATTCGACTAGCCCCATTACAAACTAATATTTTTACTTTTTCATTAAACAAAACACGGCAAAACATCATGTCAGGTCTCATGATGTGAAATTGAACACTTTTTTTTTAAATTTTCTAAAAGCAGTGTGCTAATTTCTAAATGTTGTATAATACTTCTGTGGTCATAATGAAAAGGGGTTTGCTAATCATAAATTGAAA